>JANHJO010002871.1:121199-131245 GCA_032468235.1 Pseudoxyrhopus heterurus
CTTATTTTCTGAGAGAATCGGTGAACCTGTGTAGGGAGCAAGTTGGATGCAGTAGTGATAGTAAAATATCGCCTAAACTGCCAACTGTTTTCTAGTAGAAAACAAGACCGGAAAGAGGGGGCAAAGGCTGAGGAGAATCAAGGTTGTCCTGGGGTTTCCTATACGGGGTTTCCTATAGGAAGGGAAAACGGAATAATCTGTTCAAAAGACTTAAAAGAATTTACACCTACAAACTTGAATACTAGCTTCAGAGGCAGTTTGTAAAGTAGGTGTTGGCCAGTCTTTCTTTAAATATGATTAATTCAACGTAGAAATCGTAAGGGTATAATAAGGTGGGAAAGGACTGTGAATGTTGTATGGTGTATGCATCTTTAATAGTATGTGGACAAGAGTTGGGTATATATTGGTTGTCAGTTAAATCGATGTTGTCTCTACTTGGGAATCGTGGTTGGTGAAAGTTGTCTTTTTAAATTATCAGATGTTGTATGCAGCCAATAAAGAGGAAGAGCTGGGGTATGTCTGTTTTTAGATTTTATATATATATAAATAGTCTTGTAATTTAGTGGGTTAAAACGGTGAAGGGAAATAGAAATTTTGAAATCAGAATTAATTTGCAGACATCTGAATAGATTTGATTCCCTGGCCCCATCAGCACTGTTTTTGTCAATGTCCTATTAACATGTTAGATCATTGCTTCTTTGGAGCCAGTGAAATTTTGGCTGTGTGTTGTAGATAGCACAAAATGGCTGCAGTGGAACAGCTTCTCCATTCACAAATAAATACTGGGACTGAAATCAAAGCACATTTTCTAGAGTGTAAACATGAAGGAATATAACCAAATTTTAAGTACCATATAAAGCAGAGATGGAAATCTAAGGCCTAATCCATTTAAAATGTCCCTGATCTTACTTTTTAACTCTGTTCCACAGAAAACAAATGAGCTTTGTGGTCCTAGACCTCAATATAATGCTTGTCTGAGCTCCTGGTGCCAGATCATACAATATAACAGAATATCTCTGTCCAGAAGCCATACACATGACATTCTAAGGAACCTACAATCCCAAGAAGGAAGAAAATATATCAGTTGAAAAATAAAATGTCAAATATGCCAAAATAAACTAATTAATGTAGAGTAACATTTATCATGCAGAAGTATTAGATTGAAACTATTATTAATTTTTAGAAACACTTTAGCGCCCATAGGGAACCCAGAGGTATTCTTGGAAATAAAGATGGTTCTGAAATTGTGCATTTCATTTTCAACAGCATCCCAGTTAAAAATAATGTCTTTAAAAATCCAAATAAAAGGAGAAAATAAGCATAATGTGTACTAAAGGAAGGGTAGTAGCCACTGCGATGCCCATTGATATCATGCTAAAGACCTCAAGGTTTCAACAATGTAATTCTTGCAAACAAGCATTTTAAATATAATGACATTTGACAATTTGGCTTATTTCTTATGCAGTCACACAATATGAATATGTTTCATATGGGAAGATGGGTTTTTGATTTGATGTTCCCAAAATCTACAAACATATTTTTATTTTCAAAACTAAAAGATGTTAAAAAGATAGAAATGATTAAATTAATCTCTTTCCTAGAATAAATATTAGAAATTTTATTCCAATGTTAGATAATATTAATTATATTAATATTAATCAGGTAATAGATATTAGAAATATTAGGAATTAAAATTGAGTAGGTATTCCAGATACACCTTATATAGATTTCATTAGAAATTCATTAGAAATTCTATGTAAACATACCCAGTATATTGTTATGATCCAGAGGAACAAAGGTGTTTTTAAAGGACAAGGGGGATCTAAACATAAAGCAGCTTTTGCTAAATCATTAATTCTTCATTATGGGGAAAATTCTATATATTATATCATTTACATTTCAAACAGATGCACATCTAGAATGCTATTAAGTCTATCTACAGAGTAGTTTGTGTGGAAAATATTTAAAAATCATAAAATAATGGTGGATAAGGATTTTCTATTTTAAATCTCTGAACAATCTCTAAAAGTTAGGCATTTTAAATAATAAATCTGTTTTCTAATGAAGCATTCATAAGTGATTAAAGACAGGCTATTCTGCTACCATGAATTGTATGCCTCATAATTTAATGCATATTTTGCATATTTTAAATGTGCTTTAAAGTGCATCAAGATATAGGCAAACTGCAAAAAAGGCAGAACGATTAAAAACAAAATCTTAAACACCTTACATATTTATAAGTCTTTATGTCTTTTAAGTATATTTAAATCTTACAAATTTAAGAGTCCCAAGTATTCAAAAGTCTCAAAACATCCAGTAAACTTCCATAGTTGAGGTGGGCCTGAATCAGTTTCTGCAGTAACTACCTGACACTTTAACCATCATATCACACTTGTTCTCAGTGTGCAAAATAAATAAGCAAATAGCATTAGTAGTGTCATGGCAGTCCATCTGGCCTCCTGGAAAGAATTGGTCTATTGACTCTATTCTAAAAAATAAAAAATCTCACTGAGATAGCATTCAGTTCAGTTTACTTTCAACACTCTGCTCCTTTTATCAAAACTATTCCCCAAATTATGTGTTTGTTGTGAAAGATGCTGTTCTTTTTACAGATAAATCCTTGCAGAGCAATAAAAGTACTGTGTGGGTCTATCTTAACGCTACTACATTCTTGCAGAAATGACATTTTGCAAAGTATCCACAAATTCTATTGCTGCAGAGTTGTATTCAAAGTAAGTACCTTATTAGGTGTCAGTCACTTAGCTGGATTTCTGCTACGTGTAAATGCATCCATAATACAGTGGAACCTCGGGTCACGAACACTTCTGATCGTGACCAAATCGGGTGCCAACCAAAAAATCCACAAAATGTTCGACTCTGTTGCGAACACATCCTTGGGTGGCGACCAAACACAGCTGCGGCGATTTTCCCTTCCGCACCAATTTTTTTTCTACACGCATGTGCAGTCAGTCTTGCTTCCGGACACAGCCAATCAGGTTGCAACTGAAGTCCTGGAACAGATTACGGTTGTGACCTGAGGTTCCACTGCTTGACAACTTCGGTTCTCTTGAAAGAAATGCCAATATTTCTTAAACAAGAAGCTTTTCAAATAAACAGCATAATCACAGTTAACTGTAAGCAGATGCAAAGAAAAGGGTTTCTGTTCCTTTAATATTTCCATTTGGGTTGCAAAACTCTTGACAGCCCCTGGTTGGCAGCAAAATCATACAGGAAATTTTAACTCCTTGAGGCCATCTAATAGACATCTAGATTTCTGTAACAGAGATCTGTAGCCATACGTAGAAGCAGCACAGCTTGCCTGACTCTTGTCTCCTTGAAAAGCCACCAGCATTAGTCCCTCTATAGCAGTATTGCTAAACCTCAGCAACTTTTAAGATGTGTGGACCTCAGGTCCCAGAATTGTCCAGACAGCATGCTGGCTGGGGAATTCTGAATGTTGGCGTCCACACATCTTAAAATTGCTGCAACTGAGAAACACTCTGGCATTTCCTCAGCCTCAGGAATTGCCAATAAACCATCACTTCTCCTGGAAGCATAATTTATGCAATAAGTAAAACAACCTACCCAAGAAACTATAAGAATGATCAAACTAAGAATCCCAAATTAAATACCAACTCAGACCCAACCTGGAAAAATAAAAATAAATGAATATCCCTGGATTTCCCTCCTACCAAATCAATAAACAAAGCAAGAATACAAATGAAAGCTATCACCAAAATTGGAGAAGTATATTGCAAATGGAAAAGCAATATGGTAGCTTATAGCACCTCTCTTAAAATACTATAAAGGCTTATGGGTTTTGTGAACACAGCCAGGGCCAAGAATATTTCATATGCCAGTATGGGGATTTGTACCAATTGGATTTGCAGCCCATCAAGGAACTAGGGAAATAAAAATATCAGACTATTATAAATACCCACCTGCAATAAGGTTTGGCCTAGGATTTTTTAAATTCCAGAAGCATTGTAGTCAGTGGTTCCCCAACTTCCCATACAAATCCAGGTTTATTTTTGAACTTGCAAAAAAACCCACTACTTTCCTGCTATTCTGACAGAAATAAAATCAGTAAATTAATGCCAAACAATTTACAACTATGACACCCCAAATTTGCTGCAGGAACCAGACAACCCGGCTTTCATTACATGCACATAAGGTGTTCTCTCTCTCTTTCTCTCTCTAAATAATATATGTAATGCAATAAGAAAATGAAAGAAATCAGAAAGCTAAAAGTGCAAAAAAGGGGAAAATAGAAAAGAAAAAAGGTACGAAGAAATAGCTTCTGGTATTCTTTACAGCAGTTATCAATACAATTATAAATTCATCTCTTACTCTAAGGACTAGGCTGTCCTTTAGTAAGTAGTTGTCTGGTTCACACTGTGACTAATGTAGAGCAAATCAGTGCTACATTCCCTTAAATATATTCTCCACACTGAAAAGTTGAGAACTAAAAAAAAAATCAATGGAAACGCATTTCTGGAAAATTGAACATGAATGTGCTGCTGAATCAAGTAGAAAGAAGATTGCCCATAATTCTTATTTAGAACCCAAGAAATACTGTAGAATTTGCTAATGGAACCCAGCCTCTGCAGCTTGCCTGTTACGGTAGCTGAATTATCTCTGAGTGGTGGGGGTTAGGAGTGGATAGGCAAAGGATCATTAAGCAAACAGACAATTTTAATATTCTTTTTAAAGTGCTGGGTCTTGTATTCATTGGCAGATATGGACTTCCAAGTCTTACTCTCTTGTAGAATATCAATATATTATTTTTTTCTTTTATCTTGTTCTCTTCCCCCCTTTTTTTTTTTTTATAAAAATAGAACATTGCTGTTAAGATTTTTTTTTTTTAAGCTGCAGTTAAAAGATCTGGCCTCTTAATTCTTGTTTGTCATTCTTCTATCCTGTTCAACATGAATTTAAAATGAGTTTGTCCTCATTAAATTGAATTTTTCAAATGAAGTTACAACTGACATCTTCTGCCACTTGGGTCACAGGTTATTATATTGGAGTGTCGGATAACAGGATTATGATGGATGGAAAGGCAGCACATAAATGTTTTAAATAAATGAGTGCTAGAAAATTACTCACAAAATTCATTCCTAGACTCTGCAGAAAATCATTGCAGATAATTTACACTAGGTCCTGTATATGCATCTGTTTTCAACTTGTAAACCCTTTTTCCTTCATATGAAAGCAAAATAATGATAGATGGAATTTTAAAGTACACATCAGGAGGTTCACAGGCCAAATCTTTTTCATGCAAGCTATTATCAGTGGAGGGGAAATCCTACAGGTACCTAATTTCAAGTTCTTATCTTGGAAGGACATTCCTATAGAGCAGCAGAGTTATAAAGCTAGAGCAGGGAGGATCTTCCAAGTTTGTAATTTTAGAGAAAGACTACGACCAATTTTCTATGTATTTGAGGCCACCTGATAACTCTGGTATGAATCATGCAAATTAGCTTATAAGTTACATATTTAAATTACATATAATCATGCAAATTAGCCTGTAAGTTACATATTGAAATAATGTATGTTGACATGGATGAAACATACCAATTTAGCTTCAAACTCTGCAATATTTTCTTTTACCAAAATGAAGTGCCAAACCAAAAATCGGCAAAATGAACAGTCATAGAAGGCAAATCATAACTGCTTCTTCTTCATTGATTTGATTTTCATCTCCAAATGCTCTCCCAGATATTTGAACTTTTCAGTGATAGAATTGGACAGATTCTTACACAATATACTTCTCCCAATGAACCCTAGGGAAGCATGTGTGTTATTGGAGAAGTGGGATTTTACGGTTTAAAAACAAAGCAGAAGAATTGATATTCCTCACCCGATGCTAATTCCCTGTTGGAAATTGTGGCCTAAGAAGCTGATCTCATTAAAAAAACACTGGGAAGAGCGAACTATATTGACTGATACAAGTAGTTTCAACAGTGATCTTTTCCTCATGAATGATTTTTAAAACAATGGATGGAAACTAATCAAGGAAAAAAGCAACCTGGAATTAAGGAGAAACTTCCTAACAGAACAATTAACTAGTGGAACAGCTTGCCTTCAGAAGTTGTAGGTGCTTCATCACTGGAGGTTTTAAAGAAAAGACTGGAATGGAATAGGGTCTCCTGCTTGAGCTGGAGGTTGGACTAGAAGATCTCCAAAGTCCCTTCCAGCTCTATTCTGATTGATAATAGAACCAAACTTTTGCTTGTGTACATAGAACATCTGACCCAGGGATGCACTGTCTTGACTGTCTTTGCACTTCTCTAATGTTCTGTTGGCTGCTATTTTATGATACAGTTTAGGAGAAATTTCTCCTATGTGATTTTGTTTAATAGAAGAACACTTGTTAACAGAAGTTGGTGGGGAGGAGCTGGCAGTTGCAATTGGGGTGGCCATTTTCAGCTTCCATCTTCCCCAAAGATATCGGTATGGAAGGAAGAATCACACCTTAAAACCCCCTGGATGAAACCCTGCTTGAAACGTTTGTCTAAAAACTCAACAGGTGGATCTGGGTACAATTTTAGAGCACTGATCAGTCTAGGACACAAAATGTCCTGCTGGAGATGAAGCCAAATTCAAGTATTGAGGCAGAACCTGGTCATTCACATAAAAGAGAGGAAGCAGAGCTGCAAACTGCTGTTGCTGCTGCTTCTGCATCAGTTTTGCCAAGGGCTGCCAAAATCTTCCTCAACTGCTTAGGATGAGCATTTTCAAGACTTTTCAGGCCATGGGAACTGTTAGTTTAAAAAGATAAAATTCCCAGAACCTCTGATAAGAACAAAGCTCTAGTGAGAGAAAATGGGCTTCATTTAAAATTGGCTTTGTTTAACTTTAAAAAAAATAAAGCTCAATCAAGAGTATCCTAGGATTCTGCAGAATGTGGTTTTGAAAACCTCTGCTCCCATCCAAAGTATAGATGTTGCAAATCAATGTTTCCTGCAAACAGAAACTGGAATTCATGAGTGAATCAGCACAGGCTTACCATTTGTGAAATATAAATGGCTAGGGAGTCATACAAATACTGCATCACCATAGATCAGAGTTTCTCAATCTCGGCTATTTTAAGATGGACGTCAACTCCCAGAATTCTCCAGCCACCCATGCTTGGTTTTTTTTTAATTTCATACCAAATTGTAGAAGGAATTTCTCCTTCATGACTTTGCTTTATAACAGAGACCAGAATACCTATCAACAGAAGCACAACCTGCATTTGTTAGGTACAGAGGTTACGTAGCAAACCTAAAATGTGGCAACTCTGTTGCATACATTTATCAAAGTATATATGCAAATCACGTTACACATGTAATCCATGAGGCCTGAAGTTGTGACATAGCCAAGCTGGGACTACAAAAATAATGGTGTTACTAACAATACAGAAAATGCGTGCTAAAATAATGATTACTCTCGAATGTTTCTGCTCTTGTTATCTCCCGTGTCCTTGCTTCCCACAGCTTTCCTTGCCCCCAAGTAGCCCTTCTCCTTGTTATCAACTTTCCTTTGCCTTCTAAGCATTTTTATGACTGTACTGACATTTTTATTGCTTCTCTAAGAGGCTCAGGAAAAGTGGGGTGGGGGGAAGACAGCGGAAATGAGCTGTTTAGCCTAGCTAGCTCCTTTTTTCTCCTTCAAGAAAAAGAGAGTAAGTCTACTTACATCATGGCTTGACAGTAAGACAGGGGAGGGGGGAGCTAGTAAAATAGGAATTTCCTGGCCACTCCAATCACCCTGTAAGTAACTATTGGAAAACAGATCATCATGTTCTTAGACAAGAAATCAGTATAAATATTCCCATTTCATGAACTCTGATTGATTTCCTCTTCTGAGGCTGTCAGAATACCGTTTTCTCTTTCATTCTTACCTAACCCTGACTATAGCTGATCTTCATAGCTTATTAACAAAACAATTTCAAACTGTGGTCTATGAGACGGCTTGATTTAATAACTGTATGCTTAACCATACTTTATGACTTGGACTCTGAATTCTGACTAGTTGGAAATGGAAGCAAAAACTAAGAATGTAATGATTACATCAGAGGGGAAATCAGGAAGGGATAAATCTAAGGGCCATGAATGTTATGCAAAACCTTAATTCATAACTATATCCAAAGAAATGATTGTTTTTCTTTAAAATTATCATTTTGGCTTTCTGGCTTGTTTTTTCTTCTTTCAATAATAGCTTCTGAAAGAGCAATAAGTTTAGTAAGCATCCAGGAAAAAATACGGTTTAATGGTTTCAAAGAGTATAATAATTCTCATCATTTCCAGACAGAATTTTGGGAGCACTGGGAATTTCAGTCTATTATATTTGGAGGGAACCAGACTAGGGAAAGATTGAGCTAGAAACTGGAAATTTTTGACTGCTGTAACTTAAACCTATAAGAATTTTGATTACAATAGTAAAATCTAATGCAAACTAAACCTATAGAAGAAAGAATAGAAGAAAGGTATAAAAAGTGCAAAGACAAAGAAAAAAGAAAGAGCAAACTAAGAACATAATAAAGAGAAAAAATACGGTATATATAAAGAAATTGTTTCCGACATTAATCACAAGTATAAACAAACTTAGTTTCAACATATCTTGTTTTAGCCTTGATCAAATAAACCAACATTATATTCCTTCCTTTTACTTCTAAAGGTCTTTCATCTTTAGTACATTCAAATGTTCTCGTAGGATTTGGTTTTTCTTAGTTTTTTTCTTTATCCTATCACCAAATTCTGCAATAGCAATAAAATAGCACTTAGACTTATATACCGCTTCATTGTGCTTTTACAGCACTATCTGGGTGATTTACAGTGTCAGCATATTGCCCCAACAATCCAGGTTTTACCGACCTCGGATGGAAGGCTGAATCAATCTTGAGCCAGTCAGAATCGAATTCCTAGCAGTGAGCAGTGAATTAGCCTGCAATACTGCATTCATACATCAGTATTACTCTTACATCCAAAAGAAATAATTGTCCTCTTGATTTGTCATTTGTATTTCCCTTTTAAATTTTAAAACCTCAGTTAGTTTCTTTTGTCGATCCAGTGAAACATCTTTTTTGAAATTGTTCTCTTTGGCTGTCAGCTATGAGTCTACTTTTGATACCATCTCTAATTTGTTAGATAAAATTTGTTCTACGTCTGTCATTTCTTCAATAACATCTTTTGGACATTGTCTAGCCACAGAAACAGATTATATTACTGATATTGTTGATACTGTGGCTACTATGGATTTGAAACACTGGCTAAAATATACAGACGGGGTGTTTGGGAGGGGCTCTGTTGAGCCTGATAGACTAGCTTGGAGGAATCATAAACCGACATCTTTTGCCAATAGCTTGCCCTAGATTCTCTATCCTACCAAATCCCTTTGAAATCAGATCATTATCAACTGTTAGTATCACACACAGTATGAATAAATGACAGAAGAAAATCAGTTTGACAGCTACATGTTTCAGTTATGTTGCACAGTAATTTTTTTTTTCTGTCATGGCAGACCCCCCTTGGGTCAATAATTTTCTTATTGTTTTGAATCTTGCCAACAATTTGTTTCTCAAAGCCTCAGTGGCCGCAGAAATGAAGACAGCGTTGCAGAATACAACTCGATAGCATTTTCTAGTAACCAATCCAGCATACAGTTGATGTTAGGAAATGCTTTGGGTTGATACCTATACTGGGATCCAGGGCTGGGAGACTTTGGCTTACAAGCCATATGCATGCATGCCCCACACTCTCCTTGTTCTCAGTTAAATTTCAGCCACATGTTTCACAGAGAACAAGTGAGAAAATAAAGGTAGTAATAAAAGTGCCAAACTTCTAAGAGGTGAAATATTCCCATTCTCACTTTTACCCCCACCATCCCCCAAAGCCCTGAAAAAGTGACTAAGATACTGCTGGAATTAGTGGCAATAGGAAATAATTTTGGTAGTATACTTTTTTAGCTTTAAAATGGGAAACTCAGCACTGAATGGGATATGAAAGGCCTATGTGAGGTGTAATAATTTTATTCCCACCCTCATCCCCCCCCCCAGAAATCAT
>JANHJO010002871.1:138223-149635 GCA_032468235.1 Pseudoxyrhopus heterurus
AGCTCCGCCCTCCTTTTAATGAAGTAGCATCCTTGTAGGTCAGGATGTGATAGGAAAGACTTGGCTTAAACCACATTTAGCTGCTCAGCACTGCATAAAGCTGTGCTGCATAGCCCAACAACAGAGCCCTGCCAGAGTAGGAGGGAGCCCTCTAGAGTAGCATTTCTCAACTTCAGCAACTTTAAGATCTGCAAATTTCAAGTCCCAAAATTCCCTAGAAATCAAGAAGAGAGAAGCTGTCAGCTGATCATTGGGAGAATTCTGGAAGTTGAAGGCCACTCAAACAAAAGACTCCAAAGCTGAGAAACATTGACCTACGGTCATTTAACATACGCTTCATTTAAAAAAAAAAAAAAAATTAAATTATTTTAGACTCGTGTAAGCTGTCTAAACAACTTCACATCATGTGTACCCCTTTTAAATCCTTCTTTTAAAAGAGCCATTGGTCCTCCTGCTGTCCCCTCTGTGAAGACTGTCCATCCTGAAGCTGACCTGACCAAAGTCATCTTGGAAGCTTCAGTGTTGCTGAGGGATAGGGAGGTGGGATTTGAGATAGCTGGGGTTTGGTAGCTAAAACAAAATACTTTCTCTTGGGAACCAAGGACATTCTCACACCTGGTCAGAGGAAGGAGGGATGATGTCACCAGACATCCAGACAGTGCTGTGATTGGACCATGTGACTGATTGTTTTGAGAAAGTGACAAACTTTTATTTTTAATTAGGTGAAACCCATGGGAACCTTCAGAATTGGTTTTCACCAGATCTGTGCCAATATGATATATCCAATAAAGCTATTCTTTGAGGAATCTATCTGCCTTGGAGTTTTGCTTGCTACGAGTCTATTATGAACTCCAGTTTAAATCTGCTGAATAGATAATACAGATAGTCTTCAACTTATGACTACAATTGGGACCAGAATCTTGGTTGTTGAGTGAGGCAGTCATTAAGTGAGATGTCACATGAACATTCACTCAATGATCTCAATCCTGGCACTCTAGTTGCCATTGTTATGCAAGAATCATTGGTCACTAAGCAGGCAGAGTCCCAGGTGAGGTGCCTTGGTGGGAGAGGCCCAATGTAAGCCATGTGCAAGTTGTTGGGTGCTACTGCATCCCACTCATCTTTGGCTGTTTTGCTCCCACTACTGACAAGCAAGTGCTGCTCTCCAAGCTGCCTCAACTCTTCTCCCTGCCGACATCCAATTCTCACGCTCCTTCAGAAGCCCATTCTGCAAATCTCGCATGCCATTCTTTCTCCAAATCCCATAATTTGCAGAGTGAGGCTTCCAAAGCATTGCAAGAATTGGATGCCAGCACGGAGAATGCCGTGCTAATGTGTCAGCGGTGGGAGAAAAATGGCTGAAGGTGAGCAGTTGAGTTGCAGCATTCCTGAGGTCGTAGGTGCAGGCAGACTGCCAAACGCCTAATTTTTAGTCCCATGATTGCTAAAACTACTTTTATTATAAAATTATAGGAACAGAATCTTGAAAGTTTCAGCACACTTCCCCATTCCCTCCTTTTGTGTTCAAGAGACTTAGTGAGGGTCATGTCTGAGATGCTTCCTCAGATTACAACTCGGGCTCAGATTTCTTTTGTCTGGCTGTTGCCTTGGTTGCAGCTCATCCTCCTGTCCTGCTCAAGGTTATTGCGACTGCCCATTAACACCAGTGTGCTACCAATACAGATATAATGCAAATCTATTACTTTTTTATTTTTAATACTTTTTATAGTATTACCACTCAACTGTTAATTAAAAAAAAGTCCCATCTGTATCCATCCATCAGCTATTAAACCTTCAATTGCTCCAATGTACTGTCTTCCCTCTAACATTCCCATTCTTTTTTTTCTTCTAACATTACTACATACTGCAGCTCTTTAGCGGAACTAATCTTTCGGCATCTATAAAGTGCTTAGAAATATGCAGATGCTTTATAAATGCTTTATATACTTTTTAATATTATTGGCATTTAATAACCCAAATCACAATAACCCAAATAATAATCCTGGAAGCAGCAAACTGAATAGGGTGGGATGGTTGATAGGACCATAAGCGATAAGTATCACATAGTGATTAGGCTCAAATTAAATATTACGGACTCTCAGGAGTTGTTTCTTGTATCCTGTAGCATCTCCAAAGTATCATAACATACATGTAATAATATTAATATGCATATATTAAGTAATCATTTAACCAGGGCCTATTGAAAGACTTGGGAGCCTACAAACTCACATTAGACATGGGATTGGACTTTCAGAAGAAGGAACCCAATATTGTACCAATTCCCTGTCCCTAATTCTGGTGGCCTTGTAAGTGATGCTGAAAATATAGGCTGCAACGGACTGAAGGTCATCCTGATGAGGAAAAGCACAGCTGCTCAGAGCCCATATCATCATTAGTACTACTCACAGACTATTTGGACTCTTGCCCAACTTAGAGAAATTGGAGAGACCTGCATAAAGACCAAGGATGAAAGCTAGAGGACAAATAAATATTCTGGAAGAAATTCTGCCACTTAAAATTCAGTCATCAAGCTTTAGGATTATTCCATTAACACCACAGTTGTATTATCAGAGACAAAACTACTTAAATATACTGCAACCTCTCTTTCATTAGTAATAATGTCAATAAATATTTTTAAGTTTATATGGACTATTCAAGGTAGCTAATCCCTTTTCAATATACAAGTTCTCAATATACAGTAAAACCGGGCCCTTCTGTGATGCCCACTTGTGCCAGTCTACCTTTGGACATCTCCTTAGAGATCAGACCTGTTTTTCTTTCTTTCTTTCTTTCATTCATTCAGTTTCTTTTATTTAAAAGAAAGATAGTTAGAGCAGGCAGGGTAGGCTAGAAGTATTCAGTCTAAGAACCTTTGCTCACTTGCACCAATCTAAGACTCAAACATATTGTGCAACTTACTGTATTTGTCTGTCTGTCTGTGTGTGTGCGTGTGTGCGTGCGTGCGCGCTCTGGCTTCACCATGTTGTTTTTAAACCCTTCCTGGACCATAAATGAGACAGGTGTACATCATCCTTAATTGTCAAGAGGTTAAAGTAATATTTTCCCACTCATTCTGACACCTTCCAAAAGTAGCCTCAAGGCATTAAAACCTATTAAATTTCATCATTCATTAAATCAGAGAAAAGTTAGGTGATTGCTGCTATTTGAAGCAGAAGCTCTAGTGGCAGGCCAGAGAAGAGCAATTGAGACTATACATCTCACACAGATCTAATTTTCAGTTACCTCAGGCATGGGTGGATAACTCTTTAACTCAGCAGCAGGAAATGCCCTAAGATCACCTTGTGTTCAATTGGCTGGCTCTATTATTTAAGTCTTAAATTAATACTGTTGACTCTGCAATTATTTATTCCTGCGGTAAATAAACATTGAGTGGGAAATAATCTCACCTCTTAAGAGATAATCAGGCATAAATTTGGCAACATAATTCAGAATGGAGAAATGTATGAATCTGTCCACATACAGTCGAATTTGGAAAGTGCCAAAACTGAAAACATAGGGTATAACTACGTAATCTATGTGTCTCATTCTAAATTGATAAACTTTTCATTGTACTGTTTTTAGCCTCGAATACCTTCACATTGTTTTAAAGCTGATTCATGAGATCATTTTATACCACTGCAGAGTTCAGAATGCAGAGAATACCCCATTCTGGGCACTGAACCCACCCACTGCATCCAAGCACTTTTTAAAAAAAGAAAAAGCAGTTTGATGCTTTGCAGCTGACTGGTATCTGTGAAAGAGAAGGGCAAAACAGATGGCACCTTTCTAATTTCACCCCAGCTCCTTTTGCCTGGAGTACTGTTTGTATTGAAACACTCATAGCATCTAGGAAGAGTGAAAATAATCCAGATTAATTTCAGTAGAGTTTTAATATGTAATCAACTAGGCGGTGTAAATATGTTTAGCAATGTGCAAAAATATACTTTTTTAATCTGAGTGGTTGCTGTGATGGGGATTTGGGAAGCCATCAAGCCATCTTTCTCTTTTAAGGATTCATAAAAAGAATATTATATCAGCTGAAGCATGAAGCCTGTTGGGTGAGACAGGCTTCATGCTAAGAGAAAAGCAAATCATTAAAAGGCTTTGTATAGTGTCTGTATAGTCCCCTTCACGTAGCTTGGTGTATAATGAGTCAAGAAATCTAAGGACATCTTGTCTATCTTCAAGAGATTCCATGTCCTTATAACTCTGTTCCCATCAAGTCTTAACCCCAGTCACTACATGGCCAATATATTTAACAAAATCTCCCTTAAATTGGATCTTACTTTTATTAAACTTAATATTTTTAGCATATGCTATTTGGATGCAAAATATGAGCATGGCTTTCTGGAGTCTTTGCTGCAATAATCATATAATCTTCTGTTATGTACGATATATTACATGGCATTTTTTTCTCCTCTTTTTGTTGAAATAATTCAGCAGAAGACTTTAGCTCAAATAGACGGCAATGGAAAGAACTTCCCCAAGGACCATAAAATATCCATCACTATGATCACTCTTTCACCTGATCTAAATTCACTTGCCAAGACCTATCCATCTCGTCAAGAATAGTAAATATCTTTATTTCTGTCAAATGACCCCAAATTTTTTCATTTGTGGGAATGGTGTAATGCTGTCTATATATAGCCTTATTTAGATCACAAGAATCCAAATATACGTATGTATTTAACTCATTTTTCTTTTCTGTAGTGACCAAGTTACTAACTTAGTGAGTCCTATGACTAGATGTTACTCCTACATTCTCCATCCAAAATAGTGTCTTTCAATCTATCCAATATAGCAAACCTTTTCTGCACTCAGGCATAACAGGAGTAACTTTTGGATCAATGTGAATATGGTAAGACTTTCAGAGTCACCCAACCCTTCAAACATATCAGATTAAACAGCAATCAGCTAATGTCAAATTAATGGTTTAGCTGTGTTTATCATACCAACCTGCTGAACAAGATGTTAAAATTTCCCAAGCTGCATTTCCCAATGTTGCAATTGAAACATTTGTTACATGAAACAGTAATCTTATTTTCTTTGCATCTTGACTTTTCAAATAATCCCCAAGGACTATATAACAGTTTCTCCATAAGCTACCAGGGAAACACTACTCATAATTAATCAGCTTAGTAGAGATTACTGGTGTTTCTTCCTCCAATTTTAAAACCACCCTCATCTTCTTCCACTTCAACTCATAGTTATTAGCTTTTGCATTAAGTTGAGTAACAAAATTTTCAATAGTATGTTGCAAGGCACAAACAACCAGGTCCACACACGAAGGATTCGAAATGATTTATTGCTCAAGCCTATACCCAGGAATCTTCTCAGGCTAATGATTTGCATTTGGGTAAAACTAAATAAGGGCCAATAGCATTCAAGCAGGGGTTGGACTTATTGAATTAACAAATTGAACACAATACAAATATTCTAATGCAGTATTGCTCATATTTGGAAACTCATGTTATCATCCTACAATATTCCTTATGTTGGATTTCTTCAAGGGTAAACCTATTTTGCTGTCTATTGGGAGAGAACATTAAGGCCAAGTGTTCAGGTTTTTTGTGCTCTGTTAAACATCACCTTTATAAGAGATAATGAAGTTATATAAAAATTTAAAAGATGAAGAAAAACAAAGAACAAGGGGAAAATGTGGGAAAAAGAGAGAGTGGGAAATTCCAATATTGACAAGCAGCATACATCAGCAGTCTATTGCTGTAAATCAGATGTAGATTTGTTCTTTTAGTAGCATGTAACAATTCTTTTGGCCATTTTCTTGTACAAACAATCTACAATTCTTGGCAAACATTTCAGGTACCAGGGACATAGCCAAAAAGAACATGTGCATCCCTGAAAAGCAATAATTATCCTGGAGTCACGTTAACAGTTCTCTGGATTTCAGTTCCAAATATGTCAATCCCAAAATAAAGCTAATCCATATAAGCTTATTCTAATACTTCAACTTCCAAACCATGGTCCAAAAATCCAGCCCAAACCTAGGTTCTCATGTGGTTGAAGTGCACTGCTCCTTGTGTAGCATATTTGGCAGCTCTGTGCTGTGAAAAACAAAGTATGATGGTAATTTCCAGTGGTCTGATCTCTTAAGTAGCAAATTTCAGATGAGAACAGTGAATGACACTTATGCATTGTTCTTGCACATGTTTAGATGGAAATTGCATAGTCTCTTTCCTGGAAGAGTCATTCTCCTGCTTGGGAGAAAAACAACATTTTTCCTGCTGTTTCTTTATAAGACAAGCCCTGTCCAAAGCAGCAACATGACCAAGGTAGCTAAAGATAGAACAGTCATAACTAAGAGGTCAATACGGTTCAAACTTGAACCTAAAGCAAAATTCAGGTATGATTTTTTTAAAGGGTTCAGACTAATATATATACATATACATACATACATATATATATCACCAAGTCCTGGGAAATTCAAAGAAAACAAATCAAACCCACAAAATGCAAAAGAAATGCTTGGAGTAACCATGAAAGAACATTATTCCAATTGACCAGACTTCTGGCTTACCTGATTTATCTTTGAGACTAGAGGATTTTCTTGGTCCAAAACTAAATATCCAGTTACTAGGCCAACACTATCGGAGGGGAGTCACCGAAGAGTTGTATATAAAAAGGGGGTGGGATTTGCATCTCAACACTCCGCCCGTCACCTTGTCTTTTGTCATCTCCCGTCTGCCAGATGCCCCTGAACCAGAACTAAAGAAAAAGAACGTTCACTTAAAATTAAGAAAATACCTACTCATATACTCAGACCAGAATGTGCCAGGATAGTTCTATCATTCATTCTCATTTCCTCTATATACTGTACATACAGTAAATATCCTAACTTAGGGTAAAAGTTTTGTTTTGCTTTGCTTTGTTTTGCTTTGCTTTGCTTCTGGTAGTCAAAAATCTTGACTTTAATAATCCCTACATGTAAAATAAAATCCAGTCTAATTTCTGTCCAGTTCTAATATACCATAAAAAAACTAAACAAAAACTATCTTAGTGAGTATTATTTCATTACAAAATAAAGCAGAAGATACTAGAAATACATAACATTGTAAGAATGATGGCAATGGAGAAATTAATTTTGTACTGAGCTTAATGTACAATTACCTAATTGTCAATGTTCAAATCTATACATGATATGGAAATTTCTATTTATAAAATTATATCAAGTACTGGGAATCTCCATAGACACTCAAGGACTAACTAGTACTACTGTATATTTGCCTGAAAAGAAAATTATCTCAATTCAAGGAAATTCTCCCTACAAAGGAAACATTAAATGCGAAAAAGGCTTGTATGCCTCTAATATTTATTGATTGATTGGATTTCTATAATATAACCACCCATCTCAACAAGATACAAGTTCTATGTGAATTTCAGAACGCTTTCCCATAATATAATTAAATTTGGGAAAAATAATCTTTCTTTCAGGTAAACCCAAACAATAAAACTCATCAGCCACCCACTGGTCTGTCTGTTTCCCCAGTTAATTCACTCAAAGACCTGTAAAGGAGTATACTGGAGTAAAGAGTAAATCACCTCCCTTTCTTGTCCCAATTTCTGCAATCAAGTTGCTTTAACACAGTCTTCTCCAATTTGATGGTCTTGTTGGGATTGTAAGTCTCAGGATTCCAAGGCAAGCTGCCATCAAATCCATCCAGTTGTAATTTATTCAGTAAATTGTGGTAAACAATCTATGGCTAAGCAGCAAGGTGCATGGACTCAATTTGACAAGATGCTGTTAAAGGCTATGAGTAACAACAAAAGAACAAAATACATAAAAACATAGTAAGGGCTTTCTTAAATGAAATCAGAGGCTTATCTTGTTTTCCCCACTGGCCTAGTTATCCAGTAGAAGCTATGATGACACTAGACATATGACATCAACTCACAAATGATGCTGATAAATTACAACATTAGGTCAAGAAGGAAGGAAAAGTAGAACAACTTGTGATTGAATGAAATTAAAACTCTGCATATGATGAAAAGGACAATATAGAGACCAAAGCAAGGAAAAGAATATAATGTTATGATGGTTATGTATACGTTCCAAGTTCAGGGTATATAAAATGTCTTCGTCTCAAAGGATCAGGGCCAAGCATTCAGTAGGCATGAAGTTCTCTCATAAAGCATCCTATATTTGAATTCCTCCACTGAGCAGGAGATTGATTCAATTGCTTAAATAGTTCATTTCACTTTCTAAATCTATGATTCTATATTATAGACCAAGAAATTGTTATTATATTTTTATTTCCTAGCTGGGATTAATTTTTATTTAAATTTATCAAGACCAGTAAGAACAAATTCCACTACTTAGCTATGTTGAATTCAAGAAAACACAAATCCAAACCAGTACAGAATTTGTTCTCCTAATACCCAACAAAAGAGAAAATGGACATGGAAGAAAAGGAAAGAAGTAAAAGTAACAAGAGTGATAGTAGAAGAAATTATACAGGTCCTAAATGAAAAACCTCTATAACGTAGCTAAATCTCTGAAGAGAATGAATAGAAAGAGGATGTATGGAAAAAGGATGTGAAATCTGTTGATAACAGATTGAAAAGAATTCTGTCCCCAAGTGCCACAAAAGTGTGTGAGATTTGCAAAAGAGTGATTGGTGGAATGATAAAATGAGTTACGGAAGAGGAAGAATATATAAGGTATATAGACATTTGCAAAGCCTGGTTAAGATTAAAAGCTGTAGAGAAAATGCAGACTGGTTTTCACGAAAGAAAAAGGGTTTTTTTGGAAGTGGGTAAAAACAGTTTTAAAAGGAACCCTTAACAGAGTGAATGGAAATAAGAATAAAAGTGATAAAGATTTGAGTTTAAAATGAAGTGAAAATTTCTGGGCTAGAGGAATCTCTAGAGCTTCCTATGTGTATATTGCAGAAATTAAAAAATGGCCTTTTTGCCTCCTTTCAACTCAGGAGACAGAGGCCATTTCCTCACTAGTGATTTATGGCTCATTCTAGCGTCATCCAACCATTGTTGCACTGATACAACGGTAATGAAGGCAGCCTTTACATTGCCTCAACAATAGCTCGATGACGCTTTTAGGCAGGCTTTAGAAGATACCAGTGAGGAAATGACCAAAGAATAGAGATGGCGTTCCTTGTAGTGTCAGGCCAATGGTGGGAAGGTGCCATCCGCAGACAAAGGAAGCCGATTTCCTCTGCTTCAGCTGTGCAAGCCCTTAGGATTACTAGCATTTATAGCTACACAGGAGATACAGTTGGCCAAATTAATCATTCCAATAGAATCCACTGAACTAAAAACAGAATGACACCAAGGAAAAACTTGTCCTTCCTGGTTCTTTTTTTTTTTCCACTTCCGCTTTTGTCTGAAACGGCAGAAGACCAAATTAGCTGTCACCGAGTTACTAAATTTAAAACGTATGCCACAGCTTTGAGGGTTATTCTCTCTGCCTGCGTTGTTTCACTTGGCAATTCGTTCTTTTTAATCACATTGTGTGATAAGATGACAATTACAGGCAGAGATCCAAAACCTGCAGAGCGAACTGACTCACCCTGAGATTATTACAATTTAGGACCTTCCTTTGCTGTCAGTTTTAAGCCACCTTCCTAATTTTCTGATTCTTGATTATATGGGTAATAATAATAAAACAATCATTATTGTAGTGGTATGACTATACCACCATAGTTAAGGCTGAGTTAGTTTTCATTTTAACTAGTCAGAGTAGTTCCATGTGTGGCTCTGTGTGTGTGTGTGTGTGTGTGTGTGTGTGTGTGCGTGCGTGCATGCTTTAAGTGGTAAATTTTGAGGGGGATTTTGGTGGTTTGAGAGGAGGAACTGTCCTGAGAGTACATTGCTGTGCATCAAAGGAGATAATAAACATGTTTGTTTCCAAAAAGGTTGCCTACCCAGGACCACAATGACAGGAGACGACTATAATGTCACTAGAATAGGCAGGTTTACATGGCCCCATCACCTTTTCACTCTGTTAGTAGATACATTACACCTATTGAAAGTTTAACACATCTATATTCCTTCCCTGTTGAAAATCAGGGGAAACCACATCATTTTTATTCAGTTGTTTGTGCCAAATTTTGGCTGTATTATTGAGGAGTAGGGGATGCTGAAGCCTGCAGAAAAAGCTTGGGTAAGTTACATATAGCTTGGGGTCCACAATTAGTAAATCTACTCAGAAGATTTAGTTCACTGGAGTCATTCCTAGGTAAATAGTTGTAGAATGCATAACTTTTATGTAAATTAATCCCATTGAACTAGGTAAAACTTAACTCGAAATAGGCATGCGCAAGATTAAATAGTGAGTTATGTAAAAATTGAAATATATCTAAGAAAATAAGGACAATAAATTAACAATTGGATTTATTGCAAAAAATATATATATCCTTGACTGTTTTTCCACAAAAATGTTAATCCAATGTTAGGGAAATCTTACTAAAGATGGTACCATGTATCAATTTGATTATAATCTTGCCAATACAATCTAAAAATTTTAGCAGAAGATACTACCACCTATGGGTTGTTTTCCTGGTCATCTGTTGATAATTTCCTGAAATAGATTTAAAAGGAATTTAATTAGATTCATCAAGTTCAAATCTAAAATTATTCTCCTAGTTTTTTAGAGTGTTTGAAAAGAATTTGTTGTGCTTAATGTAAAGGTTAAATATATGATATGGATGAGATTCTTTTACTACTAAACAAAGTCGCTGTATTCTTTAGATGTAAATTGGTAGTGATTGATAAGAATGAAATGGCTGAACTTGATTCATGTGAAAGCAAGTTGAAACTTGTGATCAATCTTTTTACAAAATACATTAAGCAGTAAAAGGGTTTTCATAAGTCCATAAATTCTTCTAGCTACCCATTCCTGTTCTGAAAAATTTATCCTCATGCTTCTACATATAATTACAAAAATAGAAGATAGAGAGCCAGAAACTATTACCATCTTTCCAAACTTTTAAATAGAATTTTAACTATGAATTTAAGGTAGCAGTGGTTAATTTCTTACTGTAAAGAGGAAATGGGATTGTTTTGACTAATAAAAAAATTCATCCAACTCAATCTATATCCATCAAACATTATTTGTTTTTCTAATGTTATGAAGCAATTAAAAACAAAGCTCAGATTTGGTAAGTCTAAAGTGCTCTCATGCTTGTTGACAAGGTCATGGCAAAATTTCCAAGAGCTTGAGTAGCTTTAAGCTCATTTTCAGGTTAAGACTCTAAGACACAAGACATGATCTAGATAGATAAGAATCTTTATTGTTGGGCAGTTTTTGGCTTAACTAATATGTCAATTTCTCTCAATTTATGTCCCACAACTTTTATTGCGGCAGGCTTGGGACTGAGGTGAATGGTGTGTGCATGTGTTTTTTGTTTTAACTTATTTTTATTCAATGTTTTTATA
>JANHJO010002874.1:158666-184303 GCA_032468235.1 Pseudoxyrhopus heterurus
CATGAAATACTTAGATACACTATATATAATATTGTATAATAAAATACATAGTAAATAGATATATCTGTAATATAAAGCAGAAAGTAGTTTTATTATATATGTATACATAAGATATTTATCGGTTACTCGCACACTGTCAATGACTAAGCACATATGATTGTTTGTTTATTTTTTGTATTGTCTATGTATGTATTTTTATTGAAAATAAACTGTTTTATAAAAAAAATGTCCATGGTTCCATAAGAAACAAAAATAGCCAGCTTCTAAAAGTTGACTTGCAAAATACTGTAGCACGGAAAATGTTAAAGTTTCTGAGACATCCTAAGCTAACTAAATTGTTGTATATTGAAACCTAGGGCAGCATTTAAGTGATTTAAACCAAGATCTTCACTGTGGCAGCACTAGGATTATATAGCTCTTCATTTCAAAGAGTGATGACATTTTAAATCTAAATAAGCAATACTGGTACTAAAATATAATGAGTTTTTCCAAAAAAGAAGAAATTGCTCATATTCCTTTAAAAGAGATATAAATCATATGAGAATCATTGCTATTAGAAAATCTTGAATAATTAAAGAAAATTTAAAAAAGATTAATTCAACTGCAATTTTTTCTCACTCTCTGCCCCCCAAAAGAAGTGACTAGAAAATCATCAATGCAGGCCATGTTCCTTTTTCTAATTAAATAAATGTATGAAATAAACTCATTACTTTTTTATAGATTGTACATGCCATTTGTATAATGACAATCTTCTAATCCTGTGTTTCAAAGCAGGGTATGGAAAAAATACGTCAGAACTATGAAAATACACTATACAGTATATCATCTTTATCTCTATTTTGGAAGAAACTTTATTTTTTTTTAGCCATCTGCATGTTCTACCTATAGTTAAATGAAAACCAATGGTTGGTATTTTTATTGAACAAATACTTTCTTTTAAAATTTTAGCTTTGTTTCCTATCATATAATTTTAAGCTTCTTGGAGCAAATGAAATATATTTGCTTCAAGAAGTACATAAGCTTTCATAAGCTTTTTTTTATTTAGCTTTAAAGACACTGAAGATTGAACTGAAGTCTTCTTCTGAGGTTGGACAGTTAAGAATATTCCTATGACAGATATGTCCATTTGTACAGACTGATGTTTAGGGGTCATATAAGCTTCTATCTTGAAAATTTATTTCCTCCTGCAGTAGTCCTTATCTTTTACAGAACAAATTCCTCACATAGCTCAAAGAACCTCTAACATGTAGATATGTTATTGACAACATGATTTAAGCTGACTTAAAGCTACCTAAAGAAGTAGAAACATCAAAAAAGGCAAATGTAACTGAACAGAAACAGGATAGGAAGATCAAAGCAACAGCGATGAGGGATCTCTCTGTGCTCTGTCTCAGTTTCAAAGAAGAAAAAAGCAGTTTGTATGATTCAGTTCTTTTTATTAAATGTATTACAGCTAGGTTGAAACCTCAGGTATGAGAATTCAGGGAGATTCTTTTCTTTATTAGGTGAGAATATATCAGTAGGAGATGTCAAAAATACAATATTTTCTGTGCCTTTCGATAACATCCTCCTCAAAGATGAATTTTTCCTCAGTATTTCAATAGCAGCTTCATATGGAGATTCTTATCTCAGATAAAACTCTTGCTTCTTGTTATGAATTACCTGGTCAGTTGGCCATCCTCCTAGTGATCTTGAAGCAAATTAAATACCTGTTCAAAATCTTATAGGCTTTCCATTTTATATTATAAAAAGCATCAGGAACACTGTTGTGCATTTTTGGTGACAACTAAATTTCCCATCGCTGTCTGCAAAAAATACCTACTTTCTGCCTCATTAGATCTCTAGGGCAATGAGCAAGAAGTCTAGTAAGATAAGAGGGGATAATAATTCACCTCTTATATCATTAAGCACAATGAAATGCTCTAGAAGATCATGGTTTAGTTATGTATCCCAGATACATAAATGAAGAAATGAAAATAATCTCTTATTTTGCTGTCTGGATAGATTTTGTTTGTTCCTTTTGCTTAATGTGAAGTAGAAGGCAATTGACAAATATATATTTTTGATGTTAACTAATTTATCAATTTTTACTTACTATTTGTGAAAGTATCAATGAAAGATAAGAACATGTTGTTTAAAAAATCAGATATAAAATTCAGGAGACCAGAGAGTTAACAATTGTTGCAGATCATTTACATTCTCAATCACACCATCAAGTATATAAAACAATATTAACAGTCATGGAATAGGTGCTAATGAAACTATTAGGGAAAGATGCAGTAGGTATTTAAGCATCTTAATTAAATTAAATATGAATAGTTTAAAATAAAATAATAATCATGACTTTTCATTGTGAAAACCCACACTGATCTCCATTGAAACTGGGGAATATATAACTGAGAAGGAGTTATACATATCTACATTCATTCACACACATTCATGCATGCGAACCTCAAGCGAACCTCCCAAAATTTGGAGTTCTAGAATTTAGGGGCAGCCACTAGAAAGGTCCTTTCTCTTTTCCCAAATACCATAAATAAGTCTCTTCCCCGTTGAAAGAAAGAAAAGGGCTTCTTCCCAACAACTTAGATACCAGGAAGGCTAATATGGAAAGAGATAATACCTAAATGTATTCTGCTATCAAAGAAATTTTCAAAGCTTGTGTCTTCTGCATATTTTAACTTATTTAATTATAGTTCACAATATGTAGGAGATGACCAGGCTGAGCCCAAGGGAGGGGTCAAGTGTGTCATTAGTCTCAAGTTCCTAGAGAACCCACAGGGGATCTAAGTCCAGCCCTCCTTGAATTCTATTGACTCTTGTCTACTGCCAATTCACTTTGACTGTTGGTAGTTCAGATACTTATGGAGAGTGTTAGAATGCAATAAACCTGTATTCATTTGAACTGCCTTACCTCCTGATTTCCTGCATTTGACACAATGTGATAAACTATACAAATATATGTTACCATTAACTAGTATTATGTAGAAATAAAATTATACCTATTTGGAATCACCAAACAAATGGGTTAAATAAATGTAGCAAACTATCTGCACTGGAACTATATTTCATACACGTGTGAGTATACCCAGACTATCAGATTAACAAAATAGAAAAATCCAGATCAATCATAACTATTATATATATAGTATATAGTATATAGAAGGTTTATATAATTTTGACAAAGCATTTAGAAATGTTTCAATCCATTAATTCCTATGGACCTACAGGTGTTACAAAGCTCACAGACAGAACTTCATCATTATGATTGTGAGCACAAATGTTAAACAAATTTCTCTAGTTGAATGGCAAGTGGTGTAATGTGTACAATGCCCCATACATACAATGCGTATATGTCTTCTTCACAAATCCATTTATAACTGTGGAAGCATCTTGTAGTATTGCTGATCACATTTTTTTCCTATTTTATTATTTTCCCTGTTCGTAAGCTTGTGTTATGTATTGTAAACTGGCACTCTGTCTCAACTAGCTAGAAAATAGATATGTCCATTTGGTACATGTCAGGCATTGTCCTACTTTTAGTTTCTCCAAATATTGTATAGATTTGTTCAAAATCTGAATGAATATAAATGCTAGATTTCTTCTGAAGAGAGGTAGAAACTTGAAAGTAGTTGAATCAGTCTATGCTTTGCATAAAGTAGTTGAATCAGTCTATGCTTTGCATAAAGCAGTTGAATCAGTCTATGTTTTGCATAAATTTGGGAACTTCTAATGGGGATTATAAAAGGACATGGGAAGCCTTAAAAGAATCATTTCGGAGAAAATCTCATTCATACATTAGGAAGCCTTAGTCAAAGTTTGAGTTAAGGTTAGTTTGTTATAAGCCAAATGTATGCATATAGGAAGAAGATTTTCATTTTATATATTTGATTTATAATATTTGATCCACAATTGATTTAAAGTATGAAGCTTAGGCTTATCTAGATTCTCTAAGTTCTCTTTATGTAAGAATCTGAGAACATCTTTTGAGAAGAAAAATTTCACATCCACACTTTGCTAGTTGACTATAGGTGGGAATAGAGCGGGGGAAGGACAAGAGGCTGTACCTACTTTTTAAAATTTCCTCTGACTTTCTCCATTGATAGACTAATGGTAAAGGAGACCAGAAGAAATGTATAAATGAGCGCATTTAGTACAAATGCATTTTTACTGTTATTAAAAAAATCACATAAATAAGAAATTATTTTATGGAGGCAAATTTTCATTAAAGTATAAATTCCAGCCCCAAAATAATATATGCTATCCCTGTAAATGATCATAAATTGAATGCCAGATTACCCTCATAGATAGTGCAAGGACAGATTGCATAGTATTTCACATTTCATGGCTTATTTAGATTTAAGTTAAGACTGGTATTAACGTTAAAATATAAAGTTTAAACAAGCATTGTTTTTATTGCAGTATGTTCCTAAAATGATTGCACTTTCTATGTTAAGACACAGTGATCATATATTATTGAGTGATTCAATTATATTCATTATTGGTAAAGTATAAATGCTAATGCTCTTTTGAACCTGAGAAGAACTTGTTTTACCATCCGTATCTATTTAATTAAAGTGGCTAATGTCTAAAAATGTATCAATAAGTTTTGTATGTTTTATCTCAAATGCCAAATCCATACACAAGTACCAAATTCTTCCAGAATCTTCATTCTCAGATTCTTTTTTTTTTTCCCTATGAGGCTTATTAAGTCCCAGTTTCTTTCTCCCTCAATAAAATATTTACAATTTCCAAGATTTAATTTGGAAATCTAGGCTGAAAGCAACTGAAGCCTAGGAAAAAAGCAACAGTTTCCATTCTTTGTTTTCTCGTTTCCTTTTATTATGGCTAGGGAGAAAAGCATAAATACTTAACAATTTTCTGCTGTTCCGTTCTCCACTGTGAAAAACTCTGTGAAGGGGACAAAAGAAGGGCTAAGGAAAGAGAAAGTTATAATTACAAATCCTGTCTATGACTTCTAGCATGGAGACCCTGGTTAATGTTATATAACCAAGCTGAATTAACTGCATTATCCAAGTTAATAGCTCAACTGATCTCCTTCCTTTTTTTGGTCAATTCTGTTTTCCTTAATTCTGTTTTCTTTTGTTCCCAGGGTGCTGGTTGCACTGCACTAGTGGTAGCTGTGGTAGCAAGAAAACTAGAACTTACCAAAGCTGAAAAACATGTACATAATTTCATGATGGATACCCAGCTAACTAAAAGAGTAAGCTATAATATAAACCATTTTGGATATTTTATAACAACATCTTGTTTAATTCTGTTCTCTGATCAGGATACTTCTAACAACTGAATTTGGAAGGTTGAATATTCAGTTTCTAAGTTTTGAAGCATCATATCAATTTTAAGTACATTAAGCAAGTTTTCTGCACAAAGAGAAAATATTCTGTTCCTGTATTTTCCCATCTTCTTCCTCCTCCCCTCTTCCCCCTCCCCACAGCTTTCTGGTGAAAATTACCACTGAATACATCTTACAGTTTAAAAGAATGTTTAAAAAGAACACATATTAGAAAATACCAATCACGAAATCATAAACAATAGTGTGCATAAGGGAAGGAAGACATTCCTAACTCCTTGTTCCATTCTGATGATGTGAACCACTACAATCTGTTCCATGTATTTGGTCCAGTTTGGTAGATTTGAAGAAGTTGTTATGGTTGGAAGTCTCAGGGCATAACCCAAAGAAAGGTGTGTGTGTGTGTGTGTGTGTGTGTGTGTGTATGTATGTGTGCTGGCTAAAAAATAATCTAAACTGCAGTACATGTATTGAATCTATATGTAGCAAGTACATAATGTTATGTCTGAATGTACTTTCTGTTTGCAGATAATATTAAATACACTTTTAAATGAAAGTGTTTGGAAACAGCAGTTACTGTTTCACTCTTCAGCATTCCAATTTTTAATTATAATCAGTTCTCTAGAAATATATGTAAGGCATGTTCTAAACCTTTAACTTTATTTCATCTTTTTTTCCCCATGGAGAGAAAACACTCCATGGCAACACAAAATAAAGGAGAAATTCTTCCATATGGAGAATATGGCAGGAGGCCAACATATTCATCATACAGGGGAGTCTGCAAAGTATGGTAAAAAAAAAAGAAAAAAGAAAAAAAAGCCACAATGTTGCAATTGAAGCTCCACCAGTATTTGTATGTGTGGCACACATAAAAAAGAAGTGGAGCTTTGATCGCATATCATCATGGCCGCCATCTTGACTTTTCTGATCTTTACATCTTTGCATGTATCAAACAACAGGTGTTTGTTCCTTGAAGAACCAACAACCGAAGGAAAGCAGAAAATAAGAATAGTTTTTATCATTCCATGAGCCATCTAAAACACTTTTCCTCAGGAGCGTTTTCTCCTGTAAATGTTTATGATAGAAAATATGTTCAGGGAAAATCCCAGGGAAGACGTAATTTGAATTCAGACATCCTGATGTGTGTTTTATTTGTTTTTGTTAAATAGGTGAAAAATGCAGCTGCCAATGTACTCAGGGAAACATGGTTAATTTATAAAAACACCAAGCTGGTAAAAAAAATAGACCATGCAAAAGTAAGGAAACATCAGCGCAAATTCTTGCAAGCTATTCACCAGTAAGTACTCTTTTGATTTGTCTGTTTTGCCCTTGCGAGGCTGTTGTGATAATCCCATAGGTTTGGCTTCCAGACAACTGCCTCAAATTCAACTTTCTGTTTATTCCATTTAATATTCCATAATGTTCCATATATGGTACTGCCTTAGATACTGAACATCTTTTCATCTTGGTATGCCCCATATCTGTTTCAGAGGATCCTGTCTTTTGAAACAAATTTTGGGCAGGCTGGGTAGAATAGAATAAAGAATGGGGAGGGATGATAGTTTGGATGATATGTTGGCAGATTTCTTTTTCCAACAGAATGGCATGAATAAATAGTACTCTTTATCTCAGGAAGAAAGTTATTTCTATCTGAATATACATATCTGCTGAAAGGAAACGAAAGCGAAAAGAAGTCTGCCCCAAAATTCTGCAGATGGATATGTATTCATATAAACAGCCAAATCTAGAGAAGAATTATTCCTATAGCTCTAAAACCAAAGATATCAAAGGCATGGCATGAATATTTGTGGTGGTGGGAGATGGGAAAATGAATGGAAATAAAAACGTTGCATGCAGCCATATCCATCCCCTCTACCTGGAACTTTTCAATATGAATTATTTTCATTGTTTAAAAGCAAATGCATTTCATATATATGACTGTTTAGGGTATGAACTGTGCTAGTACATTAGATAACAGATAAAAATATCTGGAGGATCATCTTATGATTTAATGGGAGGTGTTAAAATTGAATAAATAATATTGGTATTAACCATCAGGTTAATCAAAACATTTTAATTACAGCCATTAAAGGTTCTGGCAATAGGCCAATTGCATTTTATGAGTTAAAACTGTGATGATTTGGAATGATAAACTTATTTAAAAAGCAATATTGCTAAAATAAGATTTATATTTGGTAAAAAAGGGAAAAAAAGAAACTTGTCAGTTCCACTTTAACATAGAAAATGTAAGAACAAACCATGATTTTCAGATGGAAACTTTAGGAACTCTAGGCTCTTTGCAAATAAAATAAAAACAATACATGTTCCACATTATACTTCTGTTTTATGTACATTTTTGGGAATAATCCATTGCTGTTTTCTCAGAAAAGTGAGGTACCAATAGGTGTCCACCCTAATACTAAAATCTTGGTGGGCAGAAAGTGTTGTGATATCATGTTTCTATATGACAGTCACACACAAAAATTGCTTTAAATGATCTTCAGTTGTGCATCAATAACCGGACTCTAAATCCTAATGTTAACTATGATTTGCTGAAACAAGACATTATACAACTGTGGTTTGAAAGTCAATCATTTCAACAGATCATACTAATATTATTAATAAGTTGGGCATCATTAAAAGTTGTTAAGCAAAACTGAAAGCAAAAGTTTCCAGTCTCTTCATCATGGCTGTAAGACCATGAAGCTCATTATAATGTATACAGCTAATTTACAGTTTAGCATAAGTTTAAATTAAAAAATAAACAGTTAACATTTGTTTTCTTCTTTTTTTCCTTTCACTGCATCTAGAGTAAAAAGGGAAATGGGACATCTGTACATTGAACATTTTGATCATGGCTCTCACTATGGCAGGCGTGACTTTAGTCACATATATACCAGAAGTGAAGGACAGATAGATTTTGTAAATGTCTTTTTTTTCTTGTGCTATTGACCGTATTAAATAGCTGCAATAGTATTTCTGTTTCAGCTTCAATAGAGTAGAAGAGGCTGAATTAAATCAATGGTTATTTCATATGTTCAAGCAAAATTCAATATCTACAAATATTTATTTGGTTTAGCAAACATGAGGTTCAGCAATGCTGTATATAGAAAAGGGCATAATAATATAAAATGAAATGTGCTTTCAAAAATATATTTACATAAAATTTTCATTCCTTTATTTTTTACTTAAAAATTATAATCTAGAAAATATTAGAATTTGTTGCATTTTCTTCAGGTACTTTGGAAGGCAAGAACTGGATATGAGAATTGCAAAATATAATATATCTGAGCTCAGATCACATTTCATAGTAGTATTCTATAGTCATGCATGCTTAGAATTAAGTTGGACATATTTACAACTGGATGTAATCTCTAAGAGAACTAGCAGATGATCAGTCTGTGTATCATTACATTTAATGCTAGTTGAATTCACAGCAATGATTTGCCCCCTAAATAGAACAGGGTGGCAATTAATTGCAATACATTTTTTCTTATTTCACTAGAATGTAATTTGTAAAATTTGTTTTTTAAACTTACCATACTTCCTTCTAGGAATAGTTCATATTTCAAGAAAGATGTTTGAGCCTCCCTCCTGTAATAAAACTATATTCTTAAAAGCTTTGTTCCATTTATCTCAAAATTGCTGCACAAGGGTGTCCTTCTGCTATTGAGTAGGAAATAAGCATTTTTATAATCTTCCTTTCTTATGCAGAGTTCTGCATCTCTTGGCCTTTCAGTGATGCCTGTATGGCATTACTAAGTCCTACCACATGTAGGAAATAGCCTTCTTCTTCCTCTGGAGATATCCCCTGCATTCTCATACTATTATCGGACCTCTATTTTGGACTTTGATGCAACTGTTAAAAAAGAATCTTTAATTTGATGATGACATATCTCAAACAGACAACATTCCCAATTTGTCAGCAAATGATGGGGAGGGGGTAGGAATCATTGCTCTGCATCTACTTTAGAAAAAACACACTTTAGCATCTCTTATGCCCTTTGTCTTTCATTTGAAGAGCTTAACTCCTTGCTATACCCCTGACTTTCACATCACAGTGACAAACTGCAGAAAGTGAGACAAAACCAATGGTGTTGTATGTATACTCCACTGGGAACAGCTTTCAGTTGCTTTCCATATGCCCCTCTCCCGAAGTATCCCACCAATTCTTCCATCTTTCTTTCCTACCAGGAAAATTCTGGTCAAGAAAACACTGAATGACTGAAGACTGAATGGCTCTGCAGTCTTTCTTTTGGTGGTAGCAAACGAAGCACCCTTTTGTTAGGAAAAGGAGGGAAGATCAAACTTCCATCACACAGATGTACAAAGCATATTGCTATTTTATGGAGATCAATTTTCCCATTGATAAAAGTCATGCTGGGAAGGAAAGTTAAGCTTTTATGTTACCCGTGTGTTACTTTGTATATGTATAGCAAGGAATGTGAATAGATATCAATTAATTCAGTTGTGGTGAAAGGGGGTGTAAAGGGTGTAACGATACAACAATGTTATCCTACATCTGAGTTGGGCGCAGATTTCATTAGGCACGGGTCCCTTGGCACCAGAAGGAATACATGAGAAGCACAAGCTATGCAGATCCCATTGCGTTCACTTGAAGACCGTCCCTTGTACTGATTTGTTTTAGAAAATGTTACAGTTTCTTTTCTTTGTTTTGTCTTTTATTTCAACAATGAAAATAGAGCTCGGAAGTAAGTTGTGTGAGCTGTTCCTTTAAAATTTGCAGAATTTACCTCTGTCTGCATGCAACAAATGGATACTTTATTTGTGAATTTCTAGTCTGGTTGCTACTGTGGAACTGCAATCCAAAGTCATGAATTTTTCTGTGATAAGTGAAGTTCAGAAGGGATGAATTAGAGTATCAATATTTCATAATTTACAGAGAAAGATCCGACTAGTTTCATTTTTAATCTGACTGTTGCAGCTAAGAAAATAATAGCATAAAAAAGTTTTACTCTCACAAGTTATGTAAGTCTAAGAACATTCGTATCCTGAAAGATAGAAATATTCTCTTAGTAACACACATTTGTAAGTGAGGGAAAAAATCAGAACAGATTTTATACTTTTCCATACTTGTCCTATATGTCATATGAGGAAGGAAGGAGCATTAATTCTAGACTAATAATTGGCCTTTTTGTTTTCAAAAATAACTGGCAATCTAGTTTTAATACACTCCTAAATGGTTGCACAGACATATCAACATGCCTAAAGATATATTCAAGTTGTGTTTATTCAACCGGCACTCTTGTTTTATTTCCTTTTTTGGTTTATGTTTACAACCACACAAGACCTTGTTATATGTTTGCTCATGGATTCTTCCTCTTCCTGACATTATGAGGTTCAGCCTTTTCTCCTGACAGTAACAATGAGTTTGTGCAACTATAGCCATATTTTCATCCTCATTGCAAGCAAAGTGCATGCACAGGCCTGAGCAGGTCTTTTAAAGGGAATTAGGAAGCTTTTGAATTCTGAGCCCGTGAATTAGCCAGATTTCATTCTGAAGAAATAAAAGATGAACAAAAATTCCATAGGTACCTATCAGGAAAGGCTATATTATACCACTTTTAAGGTAAATTGATTAAAATATGTAAATAAAAGCATTCCAAATTATGTAAAGAAGGCAATTGCAGTGAGGTTGACGGAAAAAACTTTGAAAAAAAGAACAGAGTAAAATCTCTATCCATCTGTGGTTACTTGTATTTCTTTAATGAGATATAGATTTTCAGATATAAAACATAGAGCACAGAACAGTGACAAATGAGAACTATGTTATGGACTGAATAACTTCCTCATGCAGTTATCAGCAGTGGGCGATGTATTTAAACCAGTGGATTGTAGGTTTTTGCACAGATGCCTTTATTGCCAGTGCAACCCAGTGGTGATAGATGGCCACCTAGAAAATAATCCTCCAAGCAATTCTTTGTGGCCATTGATTTCCAACATAAAGAATGTCCTTACCTGCAGGATTTCCATATTGACTTTGGTAGAGATAACAGTTCCTGGTGCACAAAAGAAACTACATATAAAAACTGCTTCCTCTGATCGAATTAAAGAATGCTTGCATATCAAAGCTATGGATGTACTTTGGTGTGAATAAGGAAATTTGGGGAGGGGGGGGAAGTTGCACTTAAAAACAGTGTGGGTGGATGAGGGAACCACAAAATAGTTATTTCTATCTTCCCCCATTTTGAATCCTGAGGACAAAAGAGCTGCCAGTCTTTGTCAATCTCAAGTCAGCCTCTTTGGGGTGTAAACTTGGAGCACAAACTTTCATATTACAATGCAGAATAATATATCCTGTTTTTTCTTTCTTACCATGCTCAGCTAATTAGTATGGATAGAATGACTTAGGCATCAAGGGAAGGATATACCCAGGGGTCTCTTTTACAGTATACCCATCTGATCTGTCTAATGTTCCAGCTCAATCACTGACAGATAAACAGGCTAACTAAACCAATTAAAATTTTTATCCATGCAGACTTTTTCTAAAGTACTTAGGTCAGCCACAGCAACAAGGACAATAATAACATATTAACATAATATGTTATTAATAATATAATAATGACTAACATATTAACAAGGACATCATTTAGCTGCTGGTCAGATAAAAGTTTTTAAACATTGAGAAGGAACTCACTTATCACTGTGTTTTCATCAGGTTCAAACACCTCCTAACCAAATCCATTTCAGACTGAAGAGGGCTTTTACCTGTATCTAATCATGTAGGCATAAGGAAGAATATAATTACTTAAGGTAACAATGAGGAGATTACTCATTACTTCCTATGGCTACTTGCTAGGATACAGGAGCTTTAAGGAATGTTTTGGCTTTCTTTCATATACTATGGATAAATCCTTACTTCCCTCTTTGAATTCAGCGTTAACCATGGCAATTAGTAGTTTCGGGGACATCACATTTTCTTGCTCTCTCTTTCTTTTTTGCGGTGTTAAGGAAGCATGCTCTTCATTGTACCCAGACACATAACCAGTTATGACTGTACACAAAGTATTCAAGACATTGTCCATGCAGTTATTTGTTTAGATGCATGCCATATACAGGTTTTAATGAGCTTTAAAACAAGAAATATCTGACTTGGATTTCTATCTTTTAGATTAAGAAGTGTTAAAATGGAACAAAGGAAACTGAATGATCAGGCAAACACTTTGGTGGACTTGGCAAAGGTTGGTGCAATGTTATCAATGAACAGTATGTTTTCTTACTTTTGTCGATCAACTTTAATTCATTTCTGAGCTTTGAGATTCAGTATAAATTGATTCAATATATAATTAGAAAAGTTGAGAGACAAAGTGATGTAGTGATTAAGGAGTTGAACTGGCACTGGGAAGACCCTGCTGCTAGTTCACTATCAGCTATGAAAATTTACTGGTGACTTTGGACCAGTCACTCTCTCTCAGCCTAATATAGTGTATTGGGAGAAGGGAGATAGTGTGTACAGAGCACCACTGGACCTCCAGAATGAGGCAGGGTATAAATTTAATATAAAAATAATAATATATAAAATCTGGAATTAAACCTACATAGGCTTTGATCCCTCTTCGATTTTTGTGTGTATGTGTATGTTTGAGCCAGTCTTGAGTTCTGGTGACTGCCTGGATAGCCACCAAGAAGTCATAAGAATTCTTAAGAAACTCATGATGTAAGTGTTATACCAAGGCAATTTCTATACACCACTTGACTGAAAGTCTACTTGAAATTGCTGCACATAATTAGCATTCTCTAGATGTGTCTGAAGTTCTCATATACAGTACTATCTTTGGAAATAGTATGTTTGAAGTAGATAGATTTCCGGCTCTTTATGTTTAACAGAAGGTTTCTTTAATAGTAGATTTATCATTACTTTTTTCTGACACAAAAAAATATAGCCATTTTCCAGAGAAGCCTTAATTATCTCTCTTAAGCATTGAGGCTGACTTTGCTATCAATTTAAGCAGCTGGGTGGATAGGGTTATAGCAGGAGGTAACCCTTATTTTTTCAAACCCTCTCTCAGTATCCTTCAAATCTTCAAAATGAAAATAAATTAAAACTATATGAAAAGGAGCTGCCAATTTATGTCATAATCCTCTGTCCCAACTCTGAAGTTTAGGTCAAGTTGAATTCAAATTACTTGATATTGCAAACTGCAGATAACAAGCGCCATACTACTCTTGCTCCTTATTCCCACCCTCCTAAATAAAGAGGGATCACACAGCAACTCTGTCTATTCTGTGCACTTTTCACTGCCTTCCTAACATGGAGTACTGCTCCAGAAAAGGTTGTGGTCGGTACTTAATTCAGTTTATTTTGAGATGTCATCCTTATGTTTCATTCTGGTTCATTGCCTCAACGTCCTATTAAAATAGCAATATAATTAGTATTAAGGCTATCATGCTGCTTGACTGCTTGACAGTAGAAGACAGGATGTAAATCAAACCAAATCGACTGATATGGCTTTGTAAAAGAAAGCAAATAGTACCTGCTCTTGGAGCATTCTGTATTCTTAAGAGGGAAGGTGAATCTCTAGGTCCCTTAAGGAAACCATTTAGATCCAACAAGTTCCGTGTTTTAACCAACTCACTCTTCCATGAAGGTTTATATCAGCAATCATCTCAAAGTTGACCAGACTATAATCCAGCCATGACAGCTGAGTTATCCAGAGCCCCTCTCCTCTGTGATCAGGAAATCCATCAAATTTAGAGTGAATCCTGCTGTTAGTGTAGGGTCAGTGAGTATGTAAAGGATGCATGGGGGATATGAACACAATATAAACTATAATGGTTGTGTAAGGTAGAGGGAGGCAGACAGTGAGGGAAGGCCACTCAGCTATTAGGACTCTATGTTGTTGGGTTTGTATGGTGGTGGTTGATAAAAAAAGGAGAAGGTTCAACTCTGATTAATCAAAAGGTTTTTTTTGTTGTTGTTTTGTTTTGTTTTGTTTAGCCAGTTTTTCAAGTGAGAGAAAAGACTCTTATCAGGCAGTTGCATTAGGTTGTTATTTTGATTTGTATAAATGCCAGGGCTTCTTCAATCAATACCATATTTTTGCATTTTTATTGCACTACCTTTTCTTGGACTAGACCTTTAAGTACCACATTGCCTGTAACACTTACGTATATGTTTATTATATTCAGCATCTCTTTTCAATCAAAGAGGAGCATGACTTCCTGCTTTGCTCTAGGTTAGAGGAATTCTGCAATATAACAGATGGTAGACTTTGTAAACCCCTTAGTTGGCTCCTGGCTGGAAAAAGTATTGGACCACGTAGCCAAGAGATGGAGTGATGAATATGGGACAGAGTTTAAAGAATCATTTTGCACTCTATAGAAAACAGGAAAAAACTACTATTGCATAATGTGCACTGAGACCTTGGAGAAAATAACATTTTTCTTCTGGTAATATTGGAGAAAAATTAAACAATTGATCTACTAAAATCTATTTCACAGACAGAGAATCTTTACAGCTTCTGGGATAAATAGATTTCTAGCCACGCCTGATTCACATTTGTGTATCTTTATTCTTCTGAAGGATTTTTCATGCTTGACATGTGGAAGTGCTCCACCAAAAATTAATAGCCTCAGTTCAATGCAGAACATAGCATAAAAAAATAAGTTTGTAAAATAGGTTGGTTCCAGTTGTGAATCTATTTGTGTACATTCTCCTTGTCTATGAGTGAAACTTGAATGTTGGAAAATACTGTTGAAAAATCTTGTTTGTATAATTTTTTTCACCTTTTTTTCTCCTTTTAGACTCAAAACATCATGTATGATATGATTTCGGACTTGAATGAACGAAGTGAAGACTTTGAGAAGAGGATTGTTACTCTGGAAACAAAACTGGAAACTTTAATTGGTAGCATCCAAGCTCTCCCTGGACTGATTAGCCAGACAATTAGCCAGCAGCAAAGGGAATTTCTTGAAGCTCAGATACAAAATTATGATAAGCATGTAACCTACAGTGCAGAACGATCAAGGTCCTTGTCTAGAAGACGAAGGTCTTCCTCTACAGCACCACCCACTTCATCAGAGAGTAGCTAGAAGAGAATAAGTTAACCACAAAATAAAGACTTTTTTGCCATCATATGGTCAATATTTTAGCTTTTATTGTAAAGCCTTATGGTTCTAATCAGTGTTATCTGGGTTCTGATGTCAGAATTCTGGAAACCTGAACACAAGTTTTAGGCCAAAATGAGTGAAAACACTCTCTCTCTCTCTCTCTCTCTCTCTCTCTCTCTCTCTCTCTCTCTCTCTCTCTCTCTCTTTTCTTTTCAGATGCACAGTGAATGCACCTATTATTGCTATATAGATTGTTCCTCCTGTAATTTCACTAACTTTTTATTCATGCACTTCCAACAAACTTTATTACTACTACAGTATATAATATAATAAAAGGGTTACTTTCTGCACATAGTTGCTTGGTCACTTTGACTTTAACATTCCCAGCTCTGTTTCTTTTTTAAAATGGAAATGTAGAAAAATGCTTTAATTATGAGAAGGCTGAGTTCATTTTGTGTTTCTTTTAAAACAAGTTCTTATTTGATATTCTATGCAGGAAAAGATCGTAGTAATGATGCATTAATTTAAATTTAGAATTAATTTAAAAGATTGGTTGGTCTTTATTTAAAATTTGGCTTTTATTTTTTATTACACGCCAGCTTGCGGAGAAAAAAATCAAACAAGTTGTTTTTGTTTTTGTTTAGAAAGTTCATTGATGAGAGCCGCTGCACCCATATCTCCTCAGTATATTGGCATCATGCTGTATGTTCTTGTACCTTATTTATACAAATAATTGTTTACTAAAAATTTGAAAAGGGCTGGCTCCAAACCATTTTAAACATTTTTAAATATGTTTATATGTGGTGTGTGAGACTATCGTATATTTATTTTCTTGTTAAGAGAAATTTTTCACCGATGAAAAATGTTGTGGCACCTCATTCTATTTGGTCTCTTGTTGGCTAGTTTGCTACTCATTACACTTTGTTTCATTTGGATAAATAAGCTGGATCTCTTCTAGATATGCCTGATCTTGATGCAATGAAAAATATGACCATGTTGCTAAATTTGTGTAGACAATCCCATTGCCATCAGCCTTTAAATATACCATATATGTGCATTTCAAACTGGTTCTGAAATTGGACATAGTAGAGGCAAATTTGAAATGCCCTCTTTTTCTTTAGCTGTGCTGTTATACAGTGGGGTGGGACAAAAACTATATTTCTGTATTGTTCTGAAATGAATTATAATACCTGCCATTACAGTACACTTATGGAAAGACATAGTAGAACTGGAAATTCTGTTACAGCAAAGACATTCATCCAACTTTTGGTCATTCAGTTTCCTTTTCCAGCAATCACTTGTGATTTGGCGAAGTAAGAATTTCTTGTTGAAGGCATAAAGGGAAGTGGGAGGGAAAAAATCTCCATAGTCAATAACAACATTTTAACAAGTCTAGATTGACTTGTGATACGTCTATTTTGAGATGGTAAACAAATATTTCTTGTTTCTTTATATTTTTTGTAATAGATTTTCCTTCCTTCTTTTTCTCTTTCTGAAAAATAGTTGTCTTCTCTATAACCTATACTTTTCACATAGGAATCCCATTCTTAATCTACAGATACAATATTTTTTTTGAATTTTGCAGCTGCAATAGTGAAAAATGAGGACCTAGAATTAACCTTCTAAGTAACTGAAATAGTTGATAGTTGTTTTCTCATTTCATTTGCTAATCATGGGAATTCTTCACATTTTTTAAGGTAAACATTTTACCTATGTTTGCATGGAAATACTCATGTGCTTAGACATACTTTTGAACACAAACAAATGCAAATATTATAACAAAATGACCCAATTTCAAAAGTACTTTATTAATATGCAGGATGAACCAATTACTATTCAAGAATAACTAATAAAAAGTCCTTCTTGAAAATGAACCCCGAGGTTTATAATAAACTTTTGGTCTTATCCCAAACCCTGTCCAATTTACTTCATTTATTACCTTAAGTGGGTTTTTTTCCTGGATATTCATTTAGAACAAAGTTCAGTTGAAATCAAGGAACAATGAATCATAAGACTTTATGCTACATAAGCTAGAAACCATGAAGTTTATAGGTGGCAATAACATCTAAACCAAGAAAGAAAAAATGGACCACAGCCTCCCAACTATAATACATAATCCTTGCATGATGTAATGTTTCTGAATAAAGTCATTTAGTACTATATATTGGATATTGTCACATTCTGCCACATAAGGTTTAGTGGATGAATTTGGCTTAGCTTTCAGAAATAATGAACATGTATATCCGAATCTGATTGGACAATCTTGGACCTATTCAGGGTATCTAAGGTGAAACCAGGAAATAATAAAACAATTTTAAAGTTTCTTTTAAAGATTTATTTACTGACTTTTTGATAATTCTTAATTTTTGCAGCCAAAAAAATGTTATTTTAATGAATTCAAAAATCATTTAAAAAAAATTATGTTATTCTCAATTGGTTCTGTCTAGAACATACATAATATTTTTTTCTTTATTCCTCCAAATAAATTTAACTAGTTCCCAAACACATTTCTGTTATTAATTCCTTCATAACAATATGACATTTCTGTTTTCAGAACAGTTGTTCCAGTCACTTTTTTTATTGTTCTCATTATGAAGTAAGTAAAATATCTTTCTGTGTTAATCTTTTCAGCAGCTAAGTCTCAGACATCAAAATATCATCATCTTTTATTTTTTACCTTATGCTAAACATGTTAAAAACTATAATTTACAAAGCAGCAAATTTTCCAGATGTCCTACCCAGAAATACTTTTCTTTCATTTGAATAAGTTCTTTTATGAAACACTGTATATTTTGGCTTTAAATTATTGTATTCCCCCACCCCCTTAGTGATAACCTTTTGGTTATCACTACTGTACAAGTACAAATGAAAATTATTTCATTTGCTTGCATAAAAATGTTGAGATTCAACATTTTTAATAAATGTAGTAAATGTAGACCATTTTTAATAATCCTGTTTAATCTTAATATTTCCATTTGAAGTGCTATGATGTGATTATTTTATATGTTATGTTTATATTCATTTTTTAAAAAAATGCTTTGAAGTAAGCATCACATACGATTCGTAAAAAAGCAGATGTAATCATTTTCTCAATTAATAGATTTATATGTCAATTAGCATTTGGGTTTATTCATAATTTTGTAATAAGAGATGCATTTTTTCATTTAAACAGTATTATTTGCTTGCTTCTCTCCCCAAATGAATTAAGTTCAGAGATATTTATGATGATGGACAAGGAATTAGGATTTGTTCACATTTGGATCAAGTTCTAATTCCTTGTCCATTATCATAATATATCTGATGAAAAGGTCATTCAGATAGCATGGGAACATAAAGCCAGCATGTTTTCACCTTTTGCAACTCAGCCCTAACAGGATTTAAGTTTTGTTTGTATATTTTGCATTAATGCACAAATTTTAAGTTTATGTAAATCAACTTACAATAATAATTTCCATATTTTCATGATATTAAAACATCTTTTCAATCATACAGCAATTCATGTATTGTAATGGTTCCATTCACAAAACCAGTTCCAATTATACTGGGTTTAGGGCTGTACTATAGTACTTTGCAGACTATGTTGAAAGCAGCATTGCAAAGGTTAGTGGGGCCAGGGCACATTGGGTTGAGGGGCTTTAAGGGGTGAAATGGATGTGTCATGCTTCTGCAAATAATAAGACACCTTTGCCACTTGGTATAAGGCACCTCCCCAAATGCAACAAGGGCCATTAATTGGATTGTATTAAAAGGAATGTTTTAGTCCATTCATTGTTCTCCAAATGTCAGGAAGAAGAAAAACTGACATGCTCTGCCAAAGAAGAAACTTAAAAGCAATTAATGATGTCTGAATTTAAGATACCTGTTTTAAGACAGTTCTTTTTTCTTGCATGAAATAACAAAAATGATAGACAATAAAACTAGAACTGTCACATTACTTTTTAAAGGTCTAATTGTTTAGCTTGTGACTAAACCATTATTTGAATGTACTGTGTCTTTCTTTTCCTTTCAGAAAATTTAGAAATATGTGTGCAGATTTTGTGTGTGGATTGCCCGCTATGTCCTAGAAATTAGCTTACAGATGTTATTTTCCACGTTTTGGGGATCCAATATCTGAGACTAGAACTGAAAATTGGTTCATTAGTATTTCAACCAAAAAAGATAAAAGGGGGAGTGGTGTGACAGAATTCCAGAGATATCAGAGTGACTGAAGCAGAACTATTGGAGAATTTCTTATTATAAGCTGTTTTTCTATTTTCGTTAAATCAATAGGAATGCCTTTAAATGACAAACCCCAGAAGCAGGTGATACTTTGATTTTATTGACTGATTCAAAAGCCATTTTAGGTTAATGTTTCTACCCTAACGGTTAGTATGAAAAAGTTTTAAAATATACCACGTTGTGATTTTGCACATTACCAGTTTAGATAAGCTTTTAATAGAAAATAATGTAAAAGCAAAGATAAAAGTATACAAGAGCTGCAAAGTAAGATCATGTAGCAGGAGGGTAAACTAAGGTGAGGACAGATGAATCCATGATTGTTCTACATTACACTTCCATTTTCAGGCTGAAACAAATAGAAAAAGTTGTAGGTGAGCTGTTCCAGTCTATCCAGTTGTAACTAAACTTAATATCTTTGACTGAGAAACTGGGTTGAAGTAATCCCATAAATATCACATGTTTCTAATAGAAACTCTATATATGCAAATGGAATATACCAGGAAACATCTTAGAATAAGACCAAGACTGAGTAGCTTTGTCTAACTCATTGTTCTCTAGATTTGTTTGACCTCTAGGAGTGCATTTTTTAGGGATATTGACTTGAAGTTAAAGATTCTTGTGGGCAGAGTATTCTATCATAAATTCCAGGGGTTAACATCAATGTAGCTTATGAAAAAAGAAGTTGCTCTATTCTATTCCTTATAAATAAGGAAGTTGTTCTATTCTCCTTGGAGAAGTAGGAGAGAATAGCTACTCAGGTGCTAATTTATATAGAAAACATTTTGTTCTAGAGCAGGGGTGTCAAACTCACGTCACAGTGGCGTCCCGTGACTTTTTTCCCCTTTGTTAAACTGGGCGTGGGCATGGCCAGTGCATGACGCATCCGGCCCACGGGCCGAGAGTTTGACAGCCCTGTTTTAGAGAATCAAGGAGTCAAGTTCATAGCCTAGATTTTAATTGCATCTTGATCCTGTAAACAATTTTTCAGATTTTGAAATTGTTTCTGCTCTTGTGATAGTGATTGTTTTTTAACTACATAAAGAGTTGAAGTGGAACAAATAATATGTATGCAGAGATGGTGAATAATGCCTTTCTCAAAATCATTTTGAAATTCCGCTAAAATTCTAATTTGTGATTACTAGTCACAACTTTTATTCATAGAACAGTGAGCTGCACAATATCTTTTTTGCAAAACATGATCTGTAAACTTTGATTGTTTAATTTTTAAACAGTAGTTCTGAAATACTTCGGTCTCATGATCCCCTTTATTCTTAAAAATGATAGAGGACCCCAATTTAATTTTTATTTTTTGATATTTACTGTATTAGAAATTAAAACAGAAATTTTAAATATTTATTTGACTTTATGGACCTCCTGAAGTGATCTTAGTGACACTTTGAGAACCACTGTGCTAGAATGAGTTCTGACATTATCTTTAATTGCATCTTTGCACTAAATATATAATTCTTTTTTAAAAATGGAAATAGTAGCTGCTAGGAGCAAGGCTAATGAGAGTTTCAATCCCAATAGAAATAACAGCTACAAAGGAGTGATTTTTGTTAAAAAATGCAACTGGAGTAAAATAATTAAATCCCACCTGCTGTATTTTCAGCAATTATCATTCCCATTGGCTTTTATATTTAAAAAGACATATTTGATGTTATATGTAATTTGATCCTTCATCTATATTAAGTTAAAGAGCAATCATGCTATGGGGTCAATTATGTAAATATGTGAATATATTATTCATTCATGCATTTTGAGAACTAAAACTGGTACATGATCCTTGAAAAAAGATGAGTTTACTTAAAAGCCTTCAAGGGAGGTGCTATGTTGCCCTTAATTCCTAGTACCTTTTGGACATTTACATCTGAAGAATTTCTATTTTTTTTAACAGATTAACAGAGTTGGGAGGGACCTTGCAGGTTATCGAGTCCAACCCCCTGCCCAAGCAAGATCTCTACCGAGGATTGAACTCACAGCCTCCTGATTGTGAGGCAAGAGCTCCATCTCTAGGCCATCTCCTTTTCTTAACCCGTGTATTACACAAGAGAAGAGAGTAAGCAACTTGTCTTCTTTTTAAAAGGGGAATATCTTCCTGTAAGTTTTAGATTTTTAGAGTTTTTACTAAAAAAAATCGGTTGGGGAAAAATTGTATTTCCAACACTTTTATCTTTATTTAGTGTCCTTGTGTAATAAACAGCAGACATTGGTTTATAATAAGAATGGAAAGGATGTCTAGCAAACATTTTTTGGGATATTTAACTGTTTAAATTACCATTTAAATTAATCCTATTATGCAACTAATATGTGATGCTAACAGCAGCTCTATTGTTTTTACAGATCACAAAATTGACTCAAGAAATTCTCAAGACAGGCTATATTTACAAAAGTGAGTAAACTGCTTTAGATATTGCTGCCCCTTTTCTAAAAGACATTTGGGGGGTTAGGTTTTGTAAGGTAAAATTAGGGAAAACTCACTGGGAATATTTCAACATCTCATAAAACTATATTCCAAGTTTTCTTTGGCAGACATCCTGAAAATTAGGAATCAAAGAAGTAGTTTTATGCCTAGTCAGATTTAATCTATCTAGTTAAAAATGTCTGCTTTGATTAGCAGATTATGAGTACTCAGAGTATTCAGGAAGATAATGTTTCATATAACCTATTACTTAATCTTTTTAAGCAGAAAGACCTGCATATGAATATTTTCTATGTCAAGTATGCACCTATCACTGAATGGTGATTCTTCTCATATGATAAAGAAGTAGAAATTAAACAATACTGTATTTCTTAAAGGCTGAGAAGAGGAAAATATTTTTCTTCCCCCTCTGTTCAAATATTAGAGCCTTGGTGGTGCAGTGGTTAAGAGCATTACTTAGCAGTATTTAGTAATTAGTACGTAGCTGACAGCTGCCTGCAAGTTCGAATCTCACCAGGCTGAAGATCGACTCAGCCTTCCATTCTTCCGAGGTAGGTAAAATGAGGACCCAGATTGTTGGGGGCAATATGCAATCTATATCTATAAAAGAGAAGTGTGGTTGTGTAAGTATGTGTATGTGCTCTATAAGCTCCTACACGGAGGAACCAATCTCGGTGAACCTTGGCACATACACAGTTTAGCATTTTAAGATCAGCACTGCGTGGGTCTCGAAGCCCTTTGGGGGGTCTGTGGCCCCCAAAATTTCTCCCAAAGTGAAGACACACACCCAAACAACTGAAAACATCCACTGCCCATGCGCGTAGCCCTTTGACCTTGACCCGCTTTTCCTTCAGCGCAATTGCCTCCACTGCCAACAAACAAACAGCTTTGCTCCAGGCTTAAAGTTCGCCACTGGAGAGAAAGTAAGTGGCAGCAGACAAGGTAGGACATTAACACACCCAGCAAAGACACAGAAGCATGTATCACACACACACACAACATCAACAACCAACAGGACATGCCGGCACAAGTATACTTCCTTTAAAGAAAAATAACCTGAGCAAGGCCGGGTAATCAGCTAGTCTTTAATAAATCACTAGAGGTGAGTTATGTTCCTTCTTGCTTCAAATGTTCTACTATCATTCCGGTTCCCAAGAAACTGAGTTGAATTACTACAGACTGGTTGCTCTGATATCTGTGGTTATGAAAACCTTTGAAAAGTAGTGCTGGCCTGCTTGAAAATCATCCTGGATCTGCTGTTAGACCCCTTGGAGTTTGCCTACCATGCAAATAGATTGGCAGCTGATGCTGTCAATATGGCACTGCACAATATCTTGCAACATCTTGAATCCCCAGGGACCTATGCTCGGATCCTTTTTGTAGACTTCAGCTTGGCATTCAATACCACCATTCCAGAAATTCTTCACTCTAAACTGATTCAACTAGCTGTGCCTGTCTGTTCTTGTTAGGTGGGATTATAAGCTTTCTGACAGATAGAAAGCAACAGGTGAAGCTAGGAAAATCACATTGGATACCAGAGAAAGTAGCACAGGGCTGTGTGTTCTCCGTTACTCTTTTCTCTCTGTACCAACAACTGCATCTCTAAGGATCCCCCGGTTAAAATACCGAAGCTTGCAGATGACACAACAATCATTGGTCTCATTTGAGACGGTGATGAGTCTGCACATAGACAGAGGTTGAACAACTTGTTCTGTGGTGCAGTTGGAACAATCTGGAGCTGAACACGCTTAAAACTGTAGAGATGAGATGGATTTTAGGAGGAGCCCACCTATTCTACCACCTCTTGCTATACTAGATAACACAGTATCAACAGTAGAGTCCTTCAGGTTTTTGGGTTCTATAACTTCCCAGGATTTGAAATGGACACCTAACATTAGAACAATCATTAAAAAGGTGTAACAAAGAATGTTTTCCCTGTGTCAACTCAGAAAGTTCAGGCTGCCCCAGGAGCTGTTGATTCAGTTGAACAGAGGAATTATTGACTCTGTCATTTATACTTCTGTAACTGTCTGATTTGTACAGCAACCAAACAGGACAAATACAGACTTCAACGGATAGTTAGGACTGCAGAAAAAAATAACTGCAACCAGCCTGCCTTCCATTGAGACCTGTATATTGCATGGGTCAGAAGGGGGGCTGAGAAAATATCTACATCCCCCTTATATCCTGGACATAAGCTCATTCAACTCCTCCCCTTGGGACGCCGCTGCAGTGCGTTGCATGCCAAAACTACTAGATACAGTTTTCCCCTTGTGCCATCGCTCTGCTGTACACCTAATTCCCACAGTACTGTCTTAAGTATAAAGTAAATTTACCCATGTAGAAGGCTGTATTGCTATTATCCTATTCAACTTTTCTACTACCTTATTTTATTGATATTATTATAATTATTAATACTCTGTTATTTAGCATGCTTCTGCACTGGAGACAAATTCCTTATGTATCTAATCATAGTTGGCCAAATAAAGTATTCTACTCTATTCCACTATTGTTAGGTTTAATGTATGAATTGGGCTTTTATGCATAAAGGGCTTAATGAATGTTTTCTGGAGTAGGAGCATATATATCTTTGTTTTACGTGAGCTGAACTACTGATCCAGCTAGTGTATTTATTTATTTCAGCTGGAATAGCTTTCTGGGCCTTACAAAACTTCACCAGATAGTCTTTAAACTGCAGGTTCCAGCAAATGAACTTATGAAATATGATATCAATATCAAGCATATAACCACCATAGTTGCCTATAATTCAAAATGGACGATCATATGTCCTTTTTCCTTTCAATGCTGGAGGGTTATTTTAATTTGGGAGGGGAGAGTATTGTCCATCAGTAACATGGAATAGAACCTTGTAATAAAACATAATTTCATTAGGGATGATAAAATTGCAAATCAGATATTAGTGAAATGACATAGAATTTTACTTCTCATAAAGATATGAGGATTTTCCATTTTAGTTTTTTCTTACATATCATGTTTTAAAGAAAATAACCTCAGAGAGTTAAGGCTATGTTAATTTAAGCTGCCAAAACAGATATTACACTGATATGCAGATTCTGACTTTCAAAATCGTTAAGGTCAAATCTGTATTGAAGACTCTCCTCCTCAAATGCAAATATTAAATCAAATATTCAAGCCTAAGGATAGATTTACTTTTCAGATTAACAGGCATAAAATAAAAGAAGGTAGCAAGCCCATTTCATAAAGAAAATCCAGTGGCTGGAAAAATGTGAAACAAGTATTAAAAAAAATAACTAATTATACAGGAAAAAAGGATGTTCTTGTATAATCTGGTCTTTTATGTATTTCAAGGGGCCAGACACAGACACATATACATGTGTACACACACACACACACAAACACACACACATCCCAAATAGAAGTTTTAAAAATGTAAGTGACTGCTTCAATAATGCTACCGGTAGGGTATAATTATTTCTAAATGGAAATATGTTCATAGCATATTGTTCTATTCTGGCTCTTGAAAAAAAAGTATTTGTTGTTAAAATATATTAACTACTAGCTGATAACCCGGCTTTGCCTGGGTATTTATGCCTTGCTGTGACATGGTGGAAGCAGGGAATCCTGGAGCCT
>JANHJO010002874.1:184403-200503 GCA_032468235.1 Pseudoxyrhopus heterurus
AAATAATTCATGTTAACAATTAATAGAGTGCCTTCTACATGTGCTGACTGACACAGGGTGTAATTTTGGATTATGAGAACTCAAAAATGCCATGTCAATTAAGCATATAAAGCTACATACCAACTGTTTCTAATAGCTAGTGGATATTCAATCAAGTCATTTGATATAGGAATCCAAGTAATAACATTTTTACACTATTGGCTATTCTCAGAACCCAGTTTGTGTAACTGATATCCAAATGTAGAAGGTACTCTATTAATTGTAAACATGAATTGTTTAACTTAAAAAAAAATCTGAATGTGTTTCAAGTAAAAGGGGGAAATGTGATGGTTTTTCTCTTTACAGGCAACTATGCATTCTTTCAGTGCATTCAGTGCATTCTAAAAAAAGGGTGTTTATTATTTAGCACCATAAAGATAGCAAATGAGACCTATATTAATATTAGTGAATATTAGTGAATACTGTGTTACCTTAACACTGTTTTTTTCTCATGGTTCCAGATATTCACAAATCAAGAAAGTTATAGTTACTGTATATGCATTTTCATTGAAATGTAGTCATAGAGAAGGATGCATTTATTACCTTTCTATCAATTATACCATGCTGAAGAACAACACAGTCTGAACAACAGCAAGAAAAAAGGAAAAAATTATTTGTAATTCTTTCTTTCAATGTTTACTCCACAATTGATGTAGTACTCTATAATAAAATCTGTGTCTGTTTCAATTGTGTTTCTTTTCTTATGGTTAACAGATATTTAACTTCCCTCAACATAAGGCATTCGGTGGAGATGATTAACATATTCCAGGATTTTTTGTTATATCACATTTGTACAAGAGTGTGTGCATCCTGATCAAGGAGAATGGGAAGCCCTTAATAGTCCAGTTCTACTTATTTGCAGCCAGGCACCATAAATGATTAACAAAGACCAACATAAGGCACCAATCAGATAATTTTGGGAGAAAGAAGCTTGTGTAATAAGAATTACATCCTTGAACATCAAAATGAGTCTCATGAGAATAATCTTTCTATATGCAAGTCATTCTGGGTAGTACTCTGTTTTCCCTCAAAGAAAATATTAAAGTTGTAAACTTGGTATTTGCTGTTTTCTAAATCTTATTTTTCCACTGAACATTTTTTTTCACTGAACTACTGGAGTTCTGTATAATTGAATGCTATATAGTTGAGATCCCCATCAGTGCTATATCAGCCTTTGGAAAAAAGGACACATCTTCAAATCCTAGGACTATCTAAACGTATAATTTAATGTTATGGAAATTATGACAATCTGATCACAGCCTTGATTGACTCATTGGATGGAACTTGAAGGGAGTCACATCTAACTTTACAAGCCTAACTTCATATTTAAGAGAACATTGCATGATCTGTTATTCTACTGATTGTGAAGAGTTGCTGTTAAAGGGGGAAATTAACTGGTTCTGAACATGCATTATGAAATAAAGTGTTTATATTCTGGTAGCACATTCTCAACGTTTTCTTGATTGCCACCTAAAATATTATGCAGCTCACAGTCCCTGAGATAAATACTATTAAAGATTACAGAAACATTTTTATTACATCATTAATTGAAACATTTTTCCATAACTGATGGTTTTCTTGAATATGTTAAATTGTAGATGGAAGCTGCTTGATATTATTTTCTGCAGCCTGCAGGATAATAAAAGCCATACGCACCTGATGGGGACAATGCCACAGTGCTTACTGAAATGTTGCATACTTTCGATGAAAGAATTGCTCATGAATATAAATATATACTAAGACCATTTGGCTCTATAGTTAACAAGAAGTAGCCATTGTCCAGTTACTTTACAAGAGGAACTGATTAATATGTTGTCCAACCAACATGCATACAGCTTGCATTATTTTACAGAATCTCTAATCTAAGAGAATAAAACAAGATACACATCCCTGGTTACATATGCAGATTGACAACAGATTGATCTTTCCATCCAAACAGAGATACAAACAGTTCATTGATTAGTTGGTTTCTCAAAGTGCTTATAAAACATGTGCTTGCATTGTATATCTTCCATTTATTGAATGAAGTCTTTTTTAAGTGTTAACTGTGGGATAATTTGTGGAAAGATTGATTCCAAAAAAAAAGCAATTCTCTAAGCGAAGATGAATACAAATAAGGTATTAGATTTGATTTTGCTTTATATTTATAGTTGCTTTTATTGTCCTATAGAGGTACTATAAAATACTTTGCTGGGCCGATATGGTGACATTCTAGTTCTTAAGTATTTACTCTGACACATGTTTGTTGTTTGCAGTATGATCTTGACCAAGCAGTGTTTCCAGAACAATGTGGATTTGATTCTTAGGCCAGATACCTTCAAAGGTCCCCACAAACATAATTAAAACATAACTGTATGCTTAGTTCATATTTGGCATTTAGAGCCTGTTAATTAAGTCTGTGAAATAATGTAAGCTATTTGCTTAATATTATCTTTGAGCTTTGGATCAATATAGAACAGTTTCCTCCCCACCCCCAAAGTATTTATTTATTGTGTTACTTTTATTTATCATTTTTATACGACTTTTTGATCCACTGTTTCCAAAGTGCCTAATAACAGGGAACCTGGTAGGTTCCTTTGCATATTGTACTTATATAAAATTTTGGCTTATGGTCATCTGCAAAAATCTGGATTCACACTACAAAATAAAAAAAGTTTCAGGGATTAAAATCATTAGCAAGCGTCATAATAGTACTTTACTTTTTGTTTTATCTCTACTGAAGAAGAATATGTATCCTGCAGAATGCTTGTTTTTGAACTGCAGAACATCCTGTTCCAATGGTGGAGATACCTGTTGCTACATCCTGTTCCACCGTCCCCTCTGAACATCCAAGTCATTGCATATGTCCTAGGAGTGTGCATAGTTAAAGGGAAGAAAATGGGCAATGGGATAAGGATAAAGAGAAGGATCAAAGCCCATCTTTATTAAAATCCTAAGCTTGGACCTGAAGAATATATTTCAAGAAATATTTTTTGGTAAATGTGTCAGAGTCATTCAAGGTAGGCAAGGGTTTTGCCATCTTGACATAAGCACCACCTTTTTTCTCTGTGAATCATAACATCACATACAAAAGGATCAGAGCTTGTGTTGTGATGAAGTGAGATTGTTTTCATCATTTTAATGAAATGCTTTGATCTTAAGGATACCTCTAACATATTCATCATAAGAAATCACACTCATCATAAAGGATATTTTAAAATAATGATATGAACCATGTAAAGTACATTGCTAAATATTAAAAATGCTACCAAGGAGTGAGCCTTTTGTTCTTCAATGACAGATTAGTAGTATTATGTGATGGGATAGAAATCACTATCATGTGTTGCTTATTTTGCAAATCATGTGTATTGTGTATTCCTTTTGTATGCCCAGTGTAACATCATTTTCATATCAGCCTCAGTCCTATCAGGTAGAACCTGTTTCTCTTCCATAACATTTGTTAGACACAGCTTATCTATAGAGGCACACACTATTAAAATTAACTTCTGGGTCATTGTTGAAAAATATCCTACAAGATGCCCAGTGTTAAAATATTTTGCTTTGTTCTGTTGAGTTTAAGAGTTTTTGTAGGTTGAGTTAAGGTTAGGGTTCGGGTTAAGAGTTTAATTGTAATTTTTACAATTGTAATTGTAATCCTCTTTTAATTGTAATTTTTAATTCCTTCTAGTGCCCACTTGTGTTCAGTTCTTAAAATCTTATTATTTTTAACCAAAACTAAAGCACTTTACCACAGGAAGGATTCTTTATAATTAATTCCAAAATTTTATTTCAAATTTATCTGTATCCTTAGTCATTTGTAGCTTTTGTAGTTTCAATTACCCTTTTGGTGCTTATATGAGAAAAAAATTAAAGTTCTTAATCTTATAGTTAAAACTTATTTCACTAAGGATTAAAGGAAAGTCACCCAAATTTATCAATCCAAAGTTTCCTAACAGATGAAAAGCAGTTAACAAAAAATTTCTTAAAATAATGAGTATGCAAACTTAGTTTCAAGGGTGCTGACCTTGGATCGAACAACAGCTTTATTTTCCTTCTATCCCAGAGCTCTAAACCTGCCAAAGACTGTTATCTTGTTGTCTTCTCACAGGGTGCAGATGTCAGGAGCACTTATGTATGATCTCAAGTCTTCTCCTTGTCCAGAGGGAAATTATTAAAGATAATTTTTCCACTTTTCGGAGCTGTTTTCACTCTGCCATTTATTCTCTGAAAGTCCATGCATTCTGATGGTCCCTTCTGAGGAGATACAGCTGCAGAAAAGGAAGAAATAAATATATGGTATCCTACATCTCATAAGCTGAAATTTCTGCAGCACCACATTATGGGTCAGATAAGAGGAAATGCAAAAGAGGGAATGTCGGGGGAGGCACAGTCTTCCTCTTCTCCCAAAAACATGCATATCTCAATCAAATAGATCGTCAGAAGCATTTCCTTTCACTATAAATTGATCACTAGAAATAAACTATTGGTTTAGTTTAGTTGGAATCCATTGGAGTTGGACAGCTAATAAATTTAAATAAATACACACACACACACACACACACATACATACCAAAACTTGGTATTTACAGTAAGTTCCAACATATTGCAACTTATTAAAATAGATCCCTAATCTATTGTGCTATTCAGGAAGAATGTAAGCCATGATATTGCTGCAGCATTACAATGGCCCCCATCGACTAAACCAGAGTCATCTGTGGTTAGGTCAAATGAGTAGCTCCCAATTTCTGAACTTTGTAGAGCTATACAGTAGAAAGACAATTTAAATTCACTAATTTGACCATTAAGCAATAGCAATAGCACTTAGACTTTTATACTGCTTTACAATGCTTTACAGCCCTCTCCAAGCAGTTTACAGAGACAGCATATTGACCCCAACAATCTGGCTCCTCATTTTACCCACCTTGGAAGGATGGAAGGCTGAGTCAACCTTGAGCCTGGTTGAATTTGAATTTGAACTGCCAAATTGCAGGCAGCTGGCAGCCAGCAGAAGTAGCCTGCAGTACTGCACTCTAACCACTGTGCCACCGCGGCTCATATACAGAACAATGATACGTAAAAATGAATAAGGAATAACTTGCCCAATAGGCACTGAAATTTATATTTGTTTTAATTCTAAAGAAAAGTGTTGTGAGATTTTTTTGTTTTTGGGTTGTTGTTTTTTGCAATTTAGTCATCATTCCCTTCAATAATATTAGCTATTTGTAGTTTGATTTTAAAAGCAGGATGGCTGTTCAGGACATACCAATGGGTTTGTATCTCATTGATTGGCTTTTCTTTATATGAACAAAACCAGTGATGGGGGATGGGGGGGAATAAGACCATTCATTTTAAATAACTAGGTAACATGATATAAATTAGTCTTACCGAATTTGTTTTTCTTAAGATACTTTGAGGCTAATACTTCTAGAATTTCCTGATTGGAAAAGGCTGTTTTTAACTCTAGAATAACAATGCCACAGACTCCATTTCCCCATTCTCCTTCTTGAACCTGCTTCCTAATCATAGATTAAAAACATGCACTAGCATGTTTGATTTGTCTGTTTTCTTGCTTTCGATAAAGATAAGTTGCAGTAGACCTAATATTGCCCCAAAGGCTTGTGAACAGCTTGTATAGTTTATCTTCAGACACCTGCCTACACAATCCATTTGTCCAGAACTGTGCTACATTTGTGTCCTTGATATTCCTCTGTATTTGCTAATCAATTAGCATTTGAATAGATCTCTGCTTGAGGACTATGTATTTGTTCAGGAGATAGATACTGTATATAGTTCTTAAATGATTTTAAATAATCTTTTCATGAGCATACATTTCCCAATACACTTTCCCTCTTTATATATGTTTTCATATGACAAAAAGGCATTACAAATTCAGAAAAATGTGAATTTTGAGTAAGTTTCACTTCCCACAAGAGTAGATTCAGTCATTTTAGGCACTATAATTAATTTGCACCTTAAACCTATCAACAAGAGCAATATGTTACATTTCTTGGAAGATCATTATTATCCTAATTTATTTTCTGTAAAACGAAGAAAAAAAGGCCTTGGGAATACTATAAATAATGTATTGGCTGATCAAAACAGCTTGATGCTGACCCTCTTCTTTTTGCCAGCATTGGTTTGACTCTGAATAACTTATCGCCACCTTAAATTTCAATTGTCTTGTTTAGCAAGTTAGCAAAGGGTCTTTCTGAACACTGCAAAATATTAAAGGAAAAAATATTTTTTGGCATTAATGGTTTAACAGCAAAAATTCAGTCTTAATGCTGTCTTAAAAATAATTGATTATTTATCTCAAAAAGAACAATCTTTTTGACTGAAGGGCATATTTGAGATTTTATTTATTTATTTATTAGATTTTTAGGGCGGCCAACTCCCGAAGGACTCTGGGCAGTAGTCCAGACTGGCAGTACCTATCACAGCAATCACAAAATCTCTATCACAATAACACAAACAAGCCTTCTGTATATTTCCAGTGAAAATGTGCAAATAAATATGATGTCAAGGCTGATTTTTTGGTTTGTATCTTGGCAAATCCTATTTATTTCTGTTATTAAAAGAGCTTTTAAAAAAAAGTTAAATAGGACAAAACTGCTGGGAGGCATTAGAGAGGTGTCTTGGGCCATGTTAGCTCCTCTGGTGAAGATGCTTATAATAATTCTGATTTACAAAATTATTGGCTTAAGAGGGTTAAGTGAATTTAAGAAATAAAATATAAAGAGTGGACTTTCCACCATTTCATATATTCAATGACTATATTCTTAAGTACCACAAGTATTGTAAAGTAGGACTTAATCAGCTTCTCCTGTAATTACAGATCATTTGTCTGAATTACAATCTTACTCTTGTTTAATGTAGCTCTTTCTCAAATAAACAGGTCTAGGAGTAAAGGCTTAATCTTGCTACAATTATTTTAAGCTCCAATGAACCACATTTTTCTATTTTCCATCTTTTCAGACTGGTATTTCACAGAACCAGAAAAAGAAGACAGCTTTTAAACTCTGCATAAATAGCTACGTTACAGATTTTGATGATTGGTGAAATTGCTGTTACTACCCATTAGCAAATGTGTTATTTTTATGGGTCTTCATACTTTTCTCTGCAAACTGTGAAAGAAGGTGGTACATTCTCTCTGACTCATTTTATGAATTGATCTGCAATGTCATCTGCTGAAATCTATGTATAGTCTGAATCATTTTAAACACAGTGCCCTCACAAATCATTTCAACTTACGTGCCAAGAAATCTTGAACTGTAGGCTCAGGATAAATCATACAGATGTGCATTCTGTCATTCCCATCAAGAAGAAAAGATTTAGATGATGAAGTAAAAGTAGTAGCAACTCTCAGGGAATTTATGGAGTACCTGATTTCATGGGAAACTAAAGCATAATCAAACTCCTTTAAAAGAGGATTCAAAGAAATAGTAAGAAAGATCTTCAACTTGGAATAGGAAAAGGTTCAAAATGAATAAGGTTCCCTAGAGAGTAAAAGCACAACTGCAGACAATTCTTAAGAAGAAGAAAATGGAGGATAACATAAAAAGCCAAATAAGGTTAGACAGAAAACTTAGTGAAAAATCTGAGAACAAAAAATGAAGAAAGAACTTAGTCACAAACGAAGGATTCAGCCAGAATTATAGAAGCTCTGACAGGAAACTCAATGCTTGAAATGAGCTGAGGTTAACAAAGGATGGTTAGAGTAACAAAAAGAACTTCTTTAGATAGGCTGAAAATAAAAAGGGGGGGAAAGCTTTAATATACCATCTGGTCAATGAGGACAGTAAAGTCATAATAGATAACAAAGCAATTGCACTACTATTTTGGTTTTGCTTTCAGCAGTCTCAGTGTATAAAATTCCACCAGAAAACTGAAGAACAGAATGAAGTTTGAAGCAGAGAGAAACATGAGCAGGGAATATCTCTTTGGTTTGGATAAATTTGAATCTCCAAGATTGGATGAATTGCATCCTTGACTATGGAAGGAACTAAGCAAATCTGACCCAACCTTTATGTATTATCTTTGAAAACTCCTGAAGAAATGATCGAGTGTCAAGCTGTTCCTATAGTATCTTGAAAAAGGAACAAAGGGAAGATACAACTAATTACTGACTGGTCAGTTAGACAAGTCAATGAGAAGGTTTTAGAATGGGTCATAAAAGATCAGTCTGTAAGTACTCTGAAAATAATGTAATTATCAAACATTTGAATTGATTTGTTAAGAATAGATCTTGCTAGACTTATGTTATCTCATTTTTAACAGATTAATGTGAATATAATAAGAACATTATGTAGATGTCATATATCTTTGTTTCATGATGGAATATTAAATGCATATCCCATCATATTCTGGTTAGCAAGTTACTTAAATATTGGCTTGTTGGCATGCTGATTAAGTGGTTACATAACTAGCTTGAAAATGGTATTCAGAATGTGTTAATCAATGGTACTCATCAAGCAGTGAAAAGTATCTAATGGGTTGCAACAAGAATCACTTTTGGGCACTATGTCCTTCAATATTTTCATTAATGAGCTGGATAAAGAGATAGAAGAAATGCTTAGCAAATGTGTAGATGACAACAAATTAACTAATGCACTAAAAGACAAGGGGGAGAAATTAAGGGAAAAAAGTCAAAATGATAGTTTAGGGAAAGTAAACTATCAATAACAAAGACTGCATATATTATAGTTTCCAGATCTTTTTTTATTTATTTATTTATTTATTTATTTATTTATTGTTAGTATTTATAGGCCACCCCACTCCCGAAGGACTCCGGGCGGTGTCTTGAAAGACTCTGCTTTGGTAAGACCCATCTTGACCCCTTATCATGTCTAGTTCTGGTCCCCACACCTTAAGAAGGAATCAAAGACACTGGAATTAAGTGGAAGAAGGGCAGTAAGAGTGAAGTAGAGCTAGAAATATGTTTAGCCTTCAAGAGGATAGGACTGTACCTGAAAAAAACCTGATCACTAAAAAAAACCTAATTTATTCCTTTACGATTCTATGGTTTTTCAGGCAGAGAATGCCTCCAAGGTCTGGACTACTATCTCTGTTTGAACCTTGCAAATACTGCAAAAAAAATTGTTTCCATATTCTATTCTCCATAGCCAAATGAGATTCTGTAGCTATGGCTAATCAAACTAAGATTGTATTTATAATTCTAGTTGGGCATGGAATGTTTTCAAGCTAATGTTCAGCCTAATGAAAGGAGATCCATTGGACAACCAGCCTCTAAACTGTTGAAGACCTTAAAACATCAATGCCAATATTTTAAATGGTGCCTAAAAAGCAGATGACTACAAGTAGAGATCATTCAATACAAGCATCATGTAATAGTGATAAATTGCCCTGGTTAGCAGCCTAATGGCTGCTCCATGCAACAGTTACAGCTTTCAAATACTTTTCAAGTGTAGTCACATGTAAAACATGTTCCAACGTGCAAGATTCATTCTTACAATAGTTTCAGTTGGGAGAATCTGCTTTTTTGTCACTCCTTTCTACCCTTTCAGGAGAAATCTAAGGGGGCATTGAGTCTGTACCTCCAGTACAAAATTCTCTATTGTAATAGATCAAATTGCTTTCAATTTAGTTTTTCCTACTTTTTTTTCCTGGCACCTCTTTTTAAGGAAAGTGGATATTAAAAATTGTTTTTAGCACTAAATGCAAGGTTTTGAGCCTTAATCAAATGGTATAATAACATAAGAAAGATCCACAATAATGAGAATGAAGCAAAGATAAAAGAAGTCTGCTTGTCTTCTAGGAGGTGGGATTGAATACACTGGTAAATGCAGAAAGACAGGTTGCTAAGCACTCGAGTAAATAAAGCAGAAAATATCTAGGCTAGCCACCTATGTGGGCTCTTGAAAAGAAATGTTTTCTTTATCTGCTGACAATGTTATGCATAAAAGAATGAATCAACTATCCCCAAGTCAGCCAACATTTGCAAGACAAAAATGGATGGTAGAAATGTCATAGTAAAAGAAGCTTATGAGAGTTGGGAAAAAGAGAAAGAATAGACGGTTACAAACTAACATCCCATCATGCTGTTTCTGCATCACAATAGATTAGAAAGATGGAAAATCTCTTTCTTTGAAACAATCCTCCTGAATTAAGGGCAGGGGAACAAATAACTATTTGTGTCACTTTGTGCTTTAGAAGTGAGGTATTTAATTTTTCTGTCATTCAAGGTGTTTCAAATTTCTGGTACCTTTTCTGACTTCTCGGTGTCCAGAGGATGTTAAGCAAGAGAAGGAGGAACTTGCTTTTCATGTACTTTCTCCTGGTTTGATATCATTCCATATTCTACCAATTTTGATGTCACTACTTCTTGTCCACTTTGTTGCATCATATAATTAGTCCACTCTTTTGCATCGTATAATCATATAAGTAGCTTTTTCCCAATGGATATATTATATTGACCTCCCCACATTCACAGCAAGCAGGACCAAATTCTGTTTATTTAAAGTATAATAGAACTGGATTATAATTTGCCATTGTACTAAGGTTTTGGAAGCAGATGTATTTTGCCAAATATCAGTCTAACTGAGACAGCTAACTTTAAGTTTGAAGGTTATCTTCAAAGTTGTGCTCTCACTGGCTCAAGGTTGACTCAGCCTTCCATCCTTCCAAGGTCGGTAAAATGAGGACTCAGATTGTTGGGGTATGCTGTATGCTGACTCTGTAAACTGCTGGAGAAGGATGTAAAGCACTGTGAAGTGGTATATAAATCTAAGTGCTATTGCTAGTGATATTATCAGAATGTGAGGGGTTGTTCTAATTTTTTTTTTTTTTGGAAATCTAACCTTCGCATTAACATCAGTCTTTAACTCTCGTTGTTCAAATGTTAAAACTCTGAATACCAAAAATTTCATAACCAAATCAGAATAAAATAAATTAAATAAATATCTTTCTTCAACTCATCTACAAATAATCTATCACTTAAACTACAAAGACGTTCTTTGTTGTCATTCAATAGTCTAAAAATAATGTTGCCCTATTTTGGCTGCAAAGAACTGAATGGCCATTAGACAGTAGCAAAGAGTTAGAGTTTTATGGTTCTCTTTCCTTCCATTTAGATGTCATCTGGATTTTTGTAGTCCAAATATGGTGGTCCTAATGTAATATTTCACCTTATTGTAAAAGGAGGGAAGAGAATAAGATGGAGGAAATGGAGAGAAAAACCTTACTATAATCATTTCTTTATCTTCAGTTTAAGTGCACATTATTCACTTTTGCTTGATCAATTGGATTGCTTAATTAAAGCTATGTTGGAATGGTTTCAACTAACATGAATCTGCAATGACATTTTCAGTGTTTTGATAGTGTCTTTGGCCAACACTATCAAAATAATAAGAAAAAAATAGTTCTTCATGAGAAGAAAATTGATTACTTGGTAATTTCAAAACATATCTAAAAACTCATAAACAAATTGTTCATTTGAAAGAATAAGACTTTAAATTAGGACACAAACAAATGCAACCAAACACCAGGACAACTATTTATAAAATGCAATTAATTTATGCCATACGCAAAATGTTCATCTGAGAATTATATGGATGTGTAGTTCTGCACAGAATTTCTTCCCTCCTTCCAAAAATTTCAAGTGTTTTGCCAACAAGATGAGGGAGAGAGAATCCACAGGCTTTTAAATCTAAAAGTTTGCAGCAGCTGCTTGCAGAAGCTTATTAAAATCACCATGAAACTTGAGCCAATGTATTCAGCAGCTTGGGAAACAAAATCACCCAGAAGGAGCAGCTGAGAATATGGCTAATGTCAGTGGTTATACTTTAAGACTTATTAAAGAACATTCCATTCCATGCCAGTCTGAGTCCTATAACAGTCATTAAACAGACTCCTGATCCAATTTATCTACTGTATTGATATTTTTTATATTTGTGTTCTTTCAACCTCCAGTCTTTAAGCGGGCTGCCCCAGGTCATGGAAAAAGGCTTGAATGGCAACATCAACGATGAGTGAGGCAGCCCTTGACATTTTGAGAACAAAGATTAGTTTACAATGCAAGTGAGTCATGTAGTATCCATTGCTTCCCCTCTCTGTGGGCCACTGGGGAATCTTTCAAATATAAATATCAGCAGCATAAATAGAAAGAAAATTGTTGCCAAGTTCTTACTTGTTTTATATGAATGGTTGCTACAAGTTTACTCTCTAGGCACAAGATAGCTTGCATCAAATTCTTTTCAGGCAATGGTGTATAAATTAAGAACATCCTTGCCAAATGAAAAATGTAAATAAATGGAGAATTATTGCTATGCTATGAGTTAGTAAGGCAAAATCATGAATTTATAATCAAACCTACTCTTTGTAGGTAATTGTTGATCATCTCTATAGCATGTTTGTTGCACATGCAATCTTTTTGGGGCTCTTTGTCCTATTTAATAAAATTTCTGGGTGCCATTTCAAAACCACCATTAACAGGAGCTTGTTGAAAATGAGATGTGTTTCATCCTATATTATTTAATTTAAATTGATTTGCACAGCCACATCATTAACATAAAATATTAAAATAAAAATATTTTAGAATAGAACTTTAACATAATTACATGCATTCCACTTTATGCATAGCAAATGTTTTCCTACACAAACAATAATAATAGTAATGGCAAATTTATATTTGAATAAATTGCTTCTCACACACTTATCGATTCAGATATATTAATATCATTTATGTCCCCCAGTCTATCTTTTTAAATAAGCACGTGTGTGCACTATAAATCTTATTTGTGAGGATAAGTGTTGTAAGACATAGGACACTTTCATAGTCTTTCTGCGGTATTCCAGATTTCCACAATGTCCTCAGTGAAGACTAGAGAAAACAACATGAGAAAAGCTGTATTTTATTTAAAGTGTTGCACACCTGGACAACTATAGATGGTTGATTTTCCCACTGGATTTTTTTTTTGCCTCAGATCATCTTTGGTTCTGAACTTCATGGCACCTGGCTATTGACTTTGTATGGAATATAGATCTCCTACTTCAATCACTGTAATTTAAAAATAAATCCAACTTTGAGGTATTGGAAAAAGAGTATAGAAGAAATCCTTGACTTACAACTCCCTTAACAGTTGTTGAAAGTTCTGATGGACCTGCTCAGGGGTACTTATGACCCAGTTCTGATGTTCCAAAGGCTACATCCCTATGCTCACATGACCATATTTTTGGCACTCAGCAAATGGTTCTTATTTATTGACATTTGCAGCATCTCATAGTCATGTGACCATGTTTTATAAAGTTTTGATGAAAACTGGGATTAGGTTTCCCATTTAATGGCCATAGTGAACTATTGGTTTATGTAACATTGTGGTGTTTGCTTAACAATTACTGAAAAAAAAAGATAGTAAAATCGGGTCGGTCACATCAATGGCCTGTTTTACAACTGTCATGACCATGATGGGTAAGATCCAATATGGTCCTAAGTCAAGGACTTACTGTAATTGCAAAAATGTTGATTTATATCCTTTCATTAAAATGTACAAGAGTATTTTAATGCAAACAGAAAAGAAAATTTGCAGCTAGAATAATTTTCAGCCCTCTATCCATTAGATAGATATAGATGAAATGAATATATAGATACATTATATAAAAACATATATAATGTGAACAAAAGACATAGGACTGGGATAGGAGGGCACACCAGCAATTTATTTTACTATCCTTTTTTTGGAGAATTAGAATAAACTTGAGGGAATTTTTGTTACATCGGGAGGTACTACAAGTTGGATACTGATTGGATAATGACTGCACTTATTGTTAATATGGTGAAAGCACTTATCAACAAGAACGTCTTGGATGTTCTCAGCATATTGAGACCAGCATAACTGAGAAGGAATCTTTGTTGTTTTGAACTATTTTGAAGGAATGGGGAATTGAAAGATAGCATAGAAGTGAGCATAAACATTCAACCTCTGTTTTATTCTCAGATCTTCTATATTATAATCTGTTATAAACATTGCTTCAGTTGAAAGCTGTATTAATACTTTGTTCAATGGCCATAGCAAAATAACAGTTCCTGCTTTGAAAGAAGTCCAGAAATTGTAATTTCACATTGACTTCAATGCTAGGAACTTAAAAAGCCAATTTTGCAGTCCTGGCCAGTTAGTAAAGGGAGATTATTTAGCTGCCTGGAGTCCTCCGGGAATGGGGCAGGATAGAAATTCCAACAAACAAACAAACAAATAAATAAATAAATAAATACATTTTTCTTGGGTTACTATATATTCATGTAATCTAAATATTCATGGCCATTAAAAGGAGTAAGTTGCGTTTGGATTCTAGTATCAAACAATGGAACCCCACAAATCTCCAAATTTTATATCCCCTCTAAAGTGAATGATGAGTAAATGTAGAGGGATAGCAGCTTTCATTTGGCTCATGCATGATTCCTGGGTAATTGTACAAATTAGAAGAAGAGACAAACAAATGGCCAACAATAACAACAAAGACAAACTTAGTAAGGACTTCTTATCTAAAATCTCCCCCTTCCCCTTTTTAAGCTACCATTGAGCTCAGTGGATCAGAAGTTCTTTAAATATGAAATACAAAACTATCTGTGGAAGCTGACTGTACAGTTTAAACTGGACTTTCTAACCCTGTGGCTTCTTCATATACTGGGTATGCAATTACAATTTATTCTGAGAATTGCACATTTTGAGCACACCAGTTTAATGCGGGTTGAACTAACTGATGCTGCTGAGCAAAATGTCTAGGAATTAAGGTAGCTATGTTGTTATTAATCAACATAAAACAAGAACACTTATTTCCCAGTTTTGCTGCCTTCATAGACTTTATCTGCATAGCTATCCTCAATATGCATCCATATCATCATCATCATCATTTTAGCCATTGTATATCCACTGGAGGATGAAGGTCCCTTCTGCATGTTTCCAACCAATATTGTCCTGAGATATTTTTTTGCCAATTGGGTCCACAATACTTGCTGATGTTGTCACTCCATCTTGTTTTAGGTTTTTTTCATGGATGTTTCGTATCAAGTAGGATCCATTCTTGGTCCACCTGCCATCAGTTCTTCTTGCTATGTGACCAGCCCATTTCCATTTCAATGCATCCATATATAACAACTTATTTAAGAAATCTACCGTGTTTCTTAGAAAATAAGGCCGGGCCTTAATTTCTTTTGACCCCTGAAAAAACGGCTAAGCCATTTTTTGAGGGGTGTATTAATTCCTCCCCCCTGCACCTTGCCTAGCTCCCTGCCATGCTTCTTTCCTGCCCAAAACAGCAAGCAACTTTTTCTCTCCTCCAAACTCCATCAGAAATGAGTCTGACAGAGAAAAGCATTTCTCTAACTCCTGGTTTCTAAAGACAGATCCCCCTAATTAAGCTTATCTTCTTCCTTTATCTTTCTCCTTTTGTTATTCTGCCTTCCTGGTGAGAGAAATGTGACACTATAGATCAAACAGATCAAAGGAGAATTGTGATTTTAGGGAATCCTCATTCAGATAGTTCTTACACATCCAAAAAAACAACCAACAAGGGGAAAAAAAAACCACACGAAGGCTATAGATATTTTAAAAGCAAGTCAAAAGTCCCCAGGGAAGCTGGAAGAAGTTTTGAAATTGATTTGCACAAAAAAAGGCTGGTCGTGTTTGCAAGGGTGGGGAGTGAAGTGGAGGTAAGTTTTGTGCGAGGGAGCAGCTTCTCTTTACGGTTCACTTTGCTTTGTGGGGCAGGGAACGGTGGATGGCGGCTGGGGGGCGTTAAAGATTCTCTGTTATTTACTTGGGAGAATCATGTTGGTTGCCCCCCTTTCACGCCCCCTTTCCAGCGTCTCAGTCTCTGCAGGTGAACAGAAGGGAGTGGAATTGGGGGGAAGCAAAAAATCTGACAAAGTAGTCTTGGGAGATGGGAGGGGGAGGTAAACCTGTTTCCAGTGGAGCTTAGCCTGATTTGGGTATTAAACAAGAGCTGCAACAGGTGGACGTGCCATTCCTCTCTCGCCCTCTGTGCCTTATTGCTGTTTGCTGCTTTAATTTAGTTGCCTGAAAAACTGATGGATCTCCTTGTGAGAGACTCAGGTGCAGGATCACCCT
>JANHJO010002874.1:201829-214405 GCA_032468235.1 Pseudoxyrhopus heterurus
GGTACTCATTTTACCTACCTCATAAGGATGGAAGGCTGAGTCGACCTTGAGCCTGGTGGGATTCGAACTGCTAAATTTCAGGCAGCTGGGAGCTGACTACTTAATTATTTAAGTACAGAGTTCTTAACCTCTGCACCACTCAAGGCTCTTTCAAATTTATAGAATGTATAATCCTCTGTAGCATATTTATTTATTTAAACTTACTGGTGGTTGTTCCAGCACTGCATAATGGGTGATAAAATGGAAGAAGTTGCTTTATCTGTAAGAAAATTATCAGGCTATCTTCTGGTCTGTCTGGATTTAAAAAAAAAAATCAAATCTATAGTTACAGAATTTTTTAACCTCTATGATTAGAGCCAATACTTCTTTGTCTATCTATATGTATATAGTACTCACAGACAGACACATACCAATAAAAGGGAATATTTGTAGCTCAGAGTTGAAATGAAGGGTTCTTGGTGCTCTCTGAGCTTGATTGTTTTCTTGCAGATGTTTCTTTACCCAAACTAGGCAATATCATCAGTGCTCTATATGTATATAGTTTCTATTGGATTGGGGTAAAATTCAGTGGGTACTTCCATACCAGCTGGTATTATGTGGCAGATAGCACCAGCTTCAGACAGTTGGGTATGATGAAAAAGGTCTTGTTCCATCAAGGACTGAATCAGCAATTAGTAACATTATCGTCTTTGAAAATTACATGGTGTTAATGCATCTTAACCCTTTTGCAAAGTGATGCAAAAGTGGCAGAATACCATGAATAAGATAACCACATAGGAAGGCATTCAGACTCACAAAACCTAGCATGGTGCCAGAGCTGAGCAAATAATCTACTGTGCCTTCATTGTCTTTTAATGTTTTTTTTAATTACAACTTTGCAAAGTAACTGATCTCCAAGGATAAAAATACATAGTAAGCCACAATCTTCCCAGGCTGAAACTCAACATAATGCAACCCTATCTTAAAGGAAGTCATCTTAACTATTCTCAAAACATACAACAGCATGATGCAATGATGGGTATGACTCTGTAACAAAGACTAAGGTAGTTGTGTCTGACAGGAAAAGTAGAGCCAACAATTGCACATTACAGATAAATGGAAAATAGGTTAATTTGTGTACCTTGGCTGAATTTTTACTGAAGATGGAAACTGGATGGAGAAATGTTAAGATATAAAATGCTGTTAAAATAGTAGTGTTGTTTGTTGTGAGGAATAAAAATTAGATCAAAGAAGTGAAAAACTACAGTGTATAAGAGCATGGTTCTGCTAACGTTATTGCCTGGCAATAAGGGTTGGATTGTGAAGTATATAATTAAACTGAATGCAATGGAAATGGAGTCCTTAAGCACTCCATGTTATAACACAAGAAAGGCCCACAACTGAATGAGGATTTGTGCAGAGTGAGCAGGTCAAGAGAAAGGGGAAGACTGAAAAGTTGTCCAAAAAAAAAAATGAGATGTATAAGTACAAAAAGTAATGTATGAATAGTGTACATGTGCTAGAAGCAAAGATGGTTTCCAAGGATACAAAAATGTAGTAAGTTACTTTGAATGGTGTGGGTGGAAACTAGCTTTAGCCATGTTTTATTTTCTCTTATTGCAGTCACTTAATTCATTTTTCACAGGTTGCTTACCTTGAAAGGGTGTATATACACATGCAATTTCACATTAAACAAGTGACCTAGGCCTCACTAATTCATGCTATCGTATAATTTTGCAAATATGATTCTATTGCTGCTTTGATAAGCAAAATAATTCTTAGTTTCCCTAATTAAATTTATATCTCAAGAAACAAGCACCTCAGTACTTGGTTTCATTTTGAACTCTCCACCCTCCTTAGGAATTTGCTTGTAAAAGATAAATAGTAAAGCACTTATATCCTTTCCCAAACTTCTGGAGACCAATTCTTTTTCCCTGATATTTTTAATTTAGTAGTTTAGCATTTGTCAATATAACAGAGTGTTTGTCATCCTTGGTTGGCAATGGAGTCTTCCTGTTTTTAGTAGAACTGCCAAATGTTTCTGATGTCATCCTGGGGGGTCAGGATGAGAGAGGGATAAACTTAACTACCTGACAAAGAAGAAGTACATCCGGAACACAACAGCTATGAGGAATAGAGAATAGCAAATGGCAGCTTTCCAAGGCATGCTTAGCATAGGAAATGCAGCCATACCTATTAACGAGCTGGCTCAGTCAGAATCTGCCTCCCCAAAGAGATTAGAAAAACTAAGCAGCATTTTCTGGGCAGGCCAGAGTCCAATGTGAGGGCAGACAGGGAACAACAGATCAGGTAATATCTCATCAACATTGTGCCTTAAATGACAAAGTCAATCAAAGTAGCTAATCAATGCAACATGGGAAACAATAGGCATTGCCATTAATAAATCCTTTTGCTCTTCATCACCTTAGCATCCTGTTATATCCCAGCCCTCTTTTCCATGCTTGCTCCTACAGTAGATTAGCATTCCAGTACCATCCAGCAGTTTGGCGTTGTAGTTAAAGCACCTGGCTAGAAACTGGAGGACCAAACTCTCTCAGCCCTCGGTAGGAGGCAAATGGCAAACCACTTCCAAAATTTGGCCAAGAAAAATATATAGAGTAGTCCAGGCAGTCCGAAGGGATCAGCATTGACTTGAAGGCACCAAAACCCCCAGACAAACCAACTCTAAACCAAACAAACAGAAATTTTAAAAAAAACCCACCAGCATAGTCCCTTTTCACTGGGCTAGTTTTATGTTTTCTTCTCCGAGGGTTTTCTTTTCTCCTAAATATTTTTTTAAAACTTCTGCAAATCTTGGAGTTTCTTCAAACTGTTGATGACACCCTTTCTGCATGGGTGAAAATATTTTGGTTGGCATTGCTACCCTTTGCATTACTGAGTGATAGAAAATATAGATAAATTATTGTTTGATTAAAGCTGAACCCAAATCCAAAATATTTTAATAAGGACAGTATCAATGTATTGAATTCACTAAGAATTTTTTATTTTTTTAATTGTGCCTTTATTATTTTTATAAATATTCTAAGGCAGTGAACATCCTTAATGCTCTCTCCTTCTCCTATTTACACCACAACAATAACCCTGTGAGATGCATTCAGTTCAAGAATATGATATATGATTTGGATTTGAATAGATGATTGTACAGAACTTGCTGAAAACCACATAATGCATATTTTACTGATGCATTTGAAGAACTTGGGTTAGCTATTGAACTGCAAGGTCAGTCTAATTGTATTATTGCAAGCTCCTTAATATGTTTCTTAAAATATGTAACTGAATTATTTCTGGACTATGCAGGAATACTGATCATCTCAAAGTTGAGTTGATCAATATAAAATCTCAGGAAACTTAACAACAGCTTTCTCGAACAAATGCAAACATCCCTCACTAGATTTATATAATAAAAAGAGGCTGCTTGCAGAAGAGGGTTCTGTATGTGTGTGTGTGTGTGTGTGTGTGTGTGTGTGTGTGTAGTTAGAGTATCCATTTGCTTAAAAAAATAGTCCTTCAGTTTTGGATTTACATCAATAGCATTCCCATAACAATTTGAAAGTCATTTGGGTATTTTGTTATATTTGAAATATATCTGAGAACTGGAAAGAATTCAACAAGGTGTTCATTTAAGACTTCTTTATTTTAAAAATTATATATTCACCTTCAGGAAAATATTGTCAAGACTGCTAATAGGACCAAACAATATCCTAGATATATTCATTATCTAAGTGTGGAACAAGAGATATCTGGATTTACAGAAAGATGTGTGACTTTGTTGTCAAAGTCCTTGGTAAATATACCAGTGAATCACTGGAAATTTATTTATAATATGTGGCTTGGCTTTTATGTTCCAAGATTTTGGAAAATTAAGTTCCCTTCATGTCATCAGGAACATTATATTCATTTTCTGAAATCAAATGTTGTGGTCTGAGAAATCTCAGATGCTTTAATAAAAAGTAATGACACAAACATCCCGGATAAAACACTATATCTTTACAACATAATTTTCAGATTGTTTTCAAGTATATTTCTGGAATTAAAGCCTACTTCTCTATTATAATTCTTGGGAGAAAAGATATGTGAAGTATAACATCTTAAAGTTTGCCCTGTCTGTTTTGAGTGAAAAGGTTGACAGTGAGGTTATAATTATACCTACTAGTAGTAGAAATTTGGGTGGGAACAGGTAGGAGGAACAATGAATGACAGGCAAAATCAATACTTTAAATACTGAGCACAAACTATAATCCAATGCTGAATGTTAGCTTCCCCTCAACAATTTTTTTCATTGTCTTTTAATCAAAAGCATACTGAACTCTTTGCTAGATTAATCTGCATGGTGCCTCATGAGCTTCCCTGCCCTTGGCCACCTTTGCAACTTCTGTGCTGTTTTCCAGGGACCAACAAGAGTCAGTGTGCTGATAAAGAGTCTCAGAAGAAGCAAAGGTCTGTGGACCATTTAATTTTGAAACTGTACCAACATGGGGCCCCCAAACCTACTGACAGAACCATGTCTTCATAGGATGCTTGGCCAGCTCCCTGGACAGCTATAGGTGGACAGCCATGTCAATCTCATGGGGATGATGGTTGTTCTAATATGCCAAGTGGAAAGCCTCTCCAGAAATGTACTTGAAGTTGTCATTGATGAAGGAATTTGTGGTGTTCATGGCCTTTGATGTCAGTGTTGGGATGGAGCTGCTTCAACACCTTGTAAACAGATAAGAGTAGCTGTCCTCACAGCTCTTATTGAGCTTCCTGTTGCCCTTCTCCTGTCTCTTGGTCACCACCTTCTTCAAACTCTTCTTGGATGCAAGGGCAGACTCGATTGTTTCAGGGATGATGAAATTGCTAGGGAAACAAACAATCTAATGAAAAGAGAAGCCAATACCATGAACATCTTACAAAACCAAACCAAACCAAACCAAACCAAACCAGAAGTCCATTATTTTCTTAAATGTCTTTAAAACATTCCATTTAATAAGATGCTTGCACCCAACAATGTATATTTCATTGGCAGATTTATGTAAAAAATGTTATCATTGTCTAATTGAATTAAAGTGTTGGACCGCTGCCCTGGAGCTTGCATGGATACTATAAAAACAATAATCAGAAAGAGATTTGAGTGAGCTCAAGTGAAGTTCACCATCCCCCACCCACCCAAATAGGAAATACTCTTCAAACACATGACTTTGTCATTTGACATGGCTGGAACTTTCAGAATGCAGGCAAACAATCGTGTGTGTGTGTGTGTCTTATGTGCAGGAATGGAATATCTAATATGCATATAAAAGTCTTCTAGTTCAAGTCTTTGCTGGAATTGCTTAATAATTTCAGCTCTACTCTCTGATCATCCCCTGAACATTATGTGAGTTCAGAACAAAACATCCCAAAGATTAAATATTAATGCCACAAGAGCATGCTAAGTAGGTAACTTAAGAATTTGACCCTGGAAATGAAGCTATGTGCTATTTAGTTGCCCACTTAAAATCTCATATTCATACCATTAGTAATTGTATTTTTATATAATATACACGTATATTTAAAAATAGCAAAAGAGCTAATCAATCTTTTCCATCTTATGCCCTCCAGGTATGTTGGACTTCAACATCCAGAATTCCAGTGGTATTTCTGGATAGGGATTCAGGGAATTAGTGTATTCCTCCAACACATGTGAAGGAAATAATATGACTGAATTAAACTAAGATTAATGGAATTAGAAAGCCTAGTGTTAAAAATGCAACCTAGTTAATGTTGCTTGCTATGGATTGAAGACTCCTTGTTGAGTATAGTTTTTGACGTACACAGTACATGTTTGGCTCCTAAGTATCTTTTGGACAACTTCCTCCAAGTAGAACAGTTAGCCTATATTATGTGTACTTATCCTGGTTGAGAACGCTTTGTGTTCTCACATATGGGAAGTGAGAGGTGGCCCCAGAACAGAGCTTTTCTGTGGTAGGCCCAACTTGTGGAAATGCCTCCTTCCAGAGAAAAAAGTACACCTCCTTCTATAGCACTATTTTATGGTGCTACCAAATTTGAACTCCTTCAGAAGGGTTTTGAAGGTTACTAATGCCTTGATTAGATGATGTGGGTGCCAGTAATGATCTTCTTATATTATGGTTTTATATTTATATATACTAATAAATAGTAAATAATAAACATTACTAATAAAGTAAAATTATCTAGTGCATTCAAAATAGAAGGATATTATTTGCATACAGTTTTCACCATGAAAGATTGTAATATTTCCCCAGAAACAAGCTGCAGCAGGTTTAAGGAACTTATTCCCAGGGATCAGATTATATCTTCGAGACCACCTCCTACCACTTCCTACCACAGGTCTCCCAGCGCCCTGTTAGATCCCACAGGGTCAGCCTCTTGTGGGTCCCATCAGCCAGGCAGTGTCGGCTGGCAGGCCCGCGAGGTAGGGCCTTCTCTGTGGCAGCTCCGGTTCTCTGGAACCAGTTACTCCCAGAGGTCCAGACTACCCCCACTCTGCTGGCCTTCCAAAAAGCTGTAAAAACCTGGCTTTTTCGACAGGCTTGGGGCCATTGACCTCACTTTGTAGAAGATCTGTGAGGTCTAGATTAAATGGAGTATGTTATGTGTTTTATGATAAGAATGTAATTTATGATTTTATCAGAATATGTTTTTTATACTGTTTTTATTGTATTTTGTTGTGAGATGCTCAGAGTCCTCTGGGAATTGGGTGGCATACAAATATGATTAATAAATATGATTAATAAATAAATAGTCATAAAACATATTAAAAGACCAGTCAGATTAACTAAATGTCATAATGCTTCATTGACCCATTATGCTATGACATTGTTTCTTAGTCTTAGTTGTAATTCAGAGTTGTGGCTTAATGTTCTCTGTCAAACTGATGATCTTGGTTAAAAGGTAAAAGTAAAGGTTTCCCCTATCCAGACATGTTCGACTCTAGGAGCTGGTGTTCATCTCCGTTTCCCAGCTGAGGGAATCAGTATTGTCTGAAAACATTTCCATGGTCATGTGGTCAGGATGACTATATGCAGAGGCCAGTGGTGGGATTCAAATTTTTTTACTACCAGTTCTGTGGGCATGGCTTTGTGGGCATGGCTATACAATTGGCCAATCAGAGGTGGTATTTGCTGTGGTCATCCAATCAGAGGTGGTATTTGCCAGTTCTCCGAATTATTGCTACCAGTTGTCCGGAACCTGTCAGAACTGGCTGAATAGCACCTCTCGCAGAGGCGCACAGAATCCTGTTACCTTCCCACTGAAGTGGTATCTATTTGTCTACTTGCATTTGCATGCTTTAGAACTGCTAGGTGGGAAGTATTTATTTATCTATTTATTGTTGGTATTTCTATGCCGCCCCACTCCCGGAGGAGTCCGGGTGGCTGGAGTCCATTAACAAGCCATTATTAAACAAATCATAGCTTGGTGAAAGTATAAGTATGTGACCTGATCTAAATCTTTTCTAGCTCTTAGAGAGCAAATGTGCATCATTAAGGATAAAAGCTTGGAGAAACATGGCAAGAATTCAGGCATGTTTTATTTAGTTCTGCTTCCAGAAGAACTCCATTACCAGCTGTTGAGTATTCTTGTTCCAGTCTTGTGGGAAATTATGGCTGTTATATCCCCTGTTACTGAACAATGAAATATTGTCATGCAGAAGTATTTTGTCCAGAACTGTATGTGTCATTGTTTGAAAGGGTGGTAATGTTTCCTTAGAAATCTTGGTATATTACATATCAATATAGTGCTAATGCATATAATATAGTGCATATCAATATTAATATACCTGTTCCATAAATCAATATGACTAGAATATTCCATAAGCTGGCTCCATACTAAGAGGCCATAACAGGAAGAAACCATCTTTATTTCCTAATAGAGTATATCTGATATTAGGACCATCTGACATTTGACCATCGGATTATCTGAGGCAAAAAGGGGCTTCAAAGCATGCAGGGATACTCATAGTCTCTGTGTTAGAAGATTCTCTACAAAGAAAGTGCGCTTCCAGGATTCTGAAAAAGTAAAAGATAAATAAATAATATTGTTTAATTAAAGGAACCTGGAGCATGTCAACCTTTCAAGATCAAATTGACTAGGTAGATCTATGGGCAATACTTAAACATTATGGGTATGCTTAGGTGGCATGCTTATTACTGGTATATTATGCAGATTTAGCCAGTTATTATTTATTCCATGAACCAGATTAAACCATGGCTTGGTGCAATACATGAGTGAAGTTTGTATGTGTCTTTTATGTATCTTAAGGTATAGGTATACATACAACACATGTACACCTACTTTGCATTGCTATATACCAATATCTCGGAGATCATACTTCAACATGTGCATCAGGAGAATGCTAGAGAGACAAGATAATGCCAGCAGATTGTTTCTCCTCCCTCCTTTATTCTCCCTTTTTCTGTGCTAGCAAAATGTTAATATCACATAGCAGGGGTGTGTGTGGGGGAGTCTTTTGAACAAAGTGCAGTGTATTTTAAAGCACAGGAGTATGTGAACTATGTGATCAAAAGGTTGCCATGGTAAGCATACTGCATTTTTTTTAAAAAAAAATTAAGGATTTTAGTCTATGTAAATTATTTTACATGAAATCCTGCAGCTCCATCTTCCTGTTCCCTGTTCAGTTGTTTTCTGGCAAACAACTTGTCTTCTTTCTTCTTTTGGAGTGATATTGATTCTATTCAAAATAGCGAAGAAAGAGAAAGAAAGGGGAAGATTTATGTTATATTATACATGATTCAAGTTTTTACTTTGAGATACAGTTGTTACCAAGAATGGTGACTACAGCACAGATTAGGTTGCTGATATTTGAAAGTTGTTTTATATTTTATTTCTCCTAGAGTCCCATTCATTTATAAATTTCTGGATTGTGTCCTTTCATACTTGAAACAGGAGCATGTTTGTATTATTGCAGTCTTGAGCTGATAAAACAAATGTTATAAAAAATAACATATCAGTCATTTAGTGGGCCTCTAGAGTTTTGGGCAATCTGGATCTGTAATAATGTTCAAATACAGACCTCTACATGGAAGCTTTTGATGATTGCTACATAAGCAAGTGGTAGAATAATAACAGTCTAAACATTTGGCTGACTGTGTGACAAGCCATAATAAGCAGGAAAGTTGAAGTAAGAGGCATGCATATAAAGCTAGACTTGAGAAAACAGCAACAGAAAACAAATATTGTCTGTGCAAGAAAGCTGGAAAAAAAAGTGAACCACCTAGTTAGCTGTTGCAAGAAGTTTGCACAGCCTCACTAAATGGCATGACAAAGTAGCAACAATGGTGCAGTGGAATATCTGTAAGAAATATTATTTTCCTGCAAGCAACAAGAAAACAGACAAAGTAATAGAAAATGAAGAAGCTAAAGTGTTGTGAGACTTTAGAATTCAAAAAGACAAGCATCTGCCACACAACACCCTAGACTTAACAATTGTTGGTGAGAAAAACAAAAAAGCCTGGATCTCCAGTTTAAATATATTTTCAAAGCACTTCTAAATAAATTTTATGGCACTCTCAGGAGAAGATGGAAGAAAGAAGCCTCGTTTGAGTAGCATCCAGTGCAACAGACAAAGAAGAGAAATTGCAAAGTGGATTTCAACACAATTTTAAAAGATCTGAGAAGCCACTCCCACTGATTACTGGAGGCCTGGAAGAGGCATGCTATGCAGTGGCTTGTTTGCTGCAATATTTTTATTAAAATGTATAATCTGCTCTTCATTTCAAATTCTCAGAGAGATAAAATATTCACTTGATGCAGAATGCATCCCATCAAAATAAACCACGTGAATAGCTTAATTTGGACCTTTGAAATGAAATTCAAAGGTCCAAATTATCAGGCAGACTGAATTAGGAATAAAAGATTTTCCTGTCTCTAGTGAGATGGGTGGCTATATAAATAAAATAATAAAATAAAATAGGGAGGGAAAAAAATAGGATTTCAGGATTCTGTTATTAGAGCCTGGATCCATTAAGGAGATTTCTAGTATTTCTTGTGGAATCTGTTTCGTGACTTGACTACCTTGAAGAGCTGATGGTTTAGTATGGCTTGTTCTGGATAAACATTTTTGCCAAGGACGTTTTTCTAAATGCTCACAAACTACTTAACAATCTGTTCCAGAGCTTTGCCTAGAATTTTTGTCAAGGAGAGAAGTCTGCGGAGCCCCAGGTTATCTTGTTCCATCCCCTCCCCCAAAGCTAGAAATAACACTTGCTCTTCTCCAGACTTTTGGGTCATCCTCCATGATTTGCTGAAAATCACAGAAAGGGGCTCCACAGCAGGTCTTTCCTACTCTCAGCCATCATTGAACTGGTTCTGCTGACTGACAATCCATTATGCCAATCAGGTGTTCCCGAGTGTCTCTTTATTTACCTTGGGTTGCCACTGTTCCCTTTTATCACAGTTGCCCTTTAGGGGAAAGATGAAAGCGAAGTTGGCATTTAGGCATTGCTCAGTTTACACAAGGATCACCTCCCTCTCACAACTTCTCCAACACAATGGACCTCTCCCTTCCTTAGGGTTCTGCTTGAGTCCCACAGCCAGTCCTAGTTTACTTTTTACCTTCAAAAAAACCAGTAATAAGGCAAATACACCACTCTCTCCCCTCAAGCTCTGTTAAAAGTGTTCCAAAAGGGGGAAAAATAAAAGGTATTTGACAAACTGTCCTCCCCACCCTCCTTCCATTCTGCTCATGAAAATTTTATTGCAAGGAAATATTCTCTGTGAAGGATAACAAGCTCTAAATGTTCATTTAACTGACTTGACCCGGAAGTTACTCTGTTGTTGTATCTTCCATGTATAGGGACATCTACAGGATTTGGAACAGGAGCAATTGCCAAGCAGGGCCCGGGGGCAGTCTTTGGCCTTTGCCTGCCCCCTGGATCTGGCCATGGTGCTGAAATGAACCCTTGTTGAATATGCAGTTGGTCTCAGCTTGGCCAGGGGAAGACAGCAGGCATCCCTGGGTGGCTTTTTGCAGAGAAGAGGAATTCATTGTAAAGTGAGTTCTACCTCGTTTTGGATTGAACATCATTCTTGCCCCAGGAAAATTTTCTGAGGGTGGGTGGATGAGAGAGAGAAGAACGTCAAGAAATCAGTGACATGACAAAATGGCAATGGAACATCTGTCGACATGGATTCTAAGCCTGTGGCTAGAGATGAGTGAGGCATTGAACAGCAAGCTTGTTAAAGCTAGCATGTTTTTGATTTCTCCTCTCCATTCCAAATAAGATTTAGCTTGAGGGAAGTTGGCAATCGGTTAATTGACACTGAATTAACCATGAAATGTACTATAGCTACTTTTCTTCAGCAGTAGATCCCTGCAGTACTTTAATAAGACTTTTAAATATTGATGATTACTTATATAGGGAAGTGTCCCTATTTTTCACATTCCATGCCCCCCTCATGTCCTTCACTTTGATTTTTCCTAGAAAAACAATCTTCAGGAGTATTATTCTTTATGTATAATAGTAGGAAGCAAGCCAACAATCAGAGGCTGAATGAACCAGGTGATGCCTTGTTACAGGTGTATATGGAAGAAATTGGACTTTCCTTCATGTACAGTAATTGGAAGGTAAAACTGAGATGGTATCTCATAGAAAACAGGCTGGAGGCAGCTGAGATCTCAGGCTCTTTGGTGATAATCTGTTTACGAGCTGGATTGGATCCTTCTTCACATGATTTTGGAGTACAGCATTATGGAGTGGCATACTGGCGGCCCATGGGGAGGAGGCATCACGTGCAGGCCACGCCCACCCCAGCTCCGTGAAGGGGAAAAACATTGTGAAACACTATATGACGGCAATGTGATGCCATGAGTTTGACACTGTGGTGTAGAGTAAGCACATATTGTTTTAGTCTTCTCTGTTGGACTGAATCCAAAAAAAGTGTTAGACGATTGTGATTTATCACTGATCATGGTGGCCGCATAATTTTATTATCTTGTCCTCTATCATAAGAAATCTCTATGATGCCACTAGAAAACTCATTTGGGATTTCACAGGATGATGATACCAATAAGCTGATGATATTCAGCTCTTAGTGCTTTAGCAACAAGTACGCAACACATACCTGTGACTATTCTGAGTTCAGTTATAGGTGAGGCTGAAGAATTTGAGATGGAAATAAATTTAGTGAAGCTTGTAAACTGCCACTAATGCTCTTTCTGAAAAAGAGAGATTCTTTTTGAGATATCAGCTTTGTAGCTAGAGGGTACATTTAACCTTTTGTTGTCCTTGGAGTTTGAGGTGACCACAATGGAAAGAGATTATTGCAAATAATTTTTTGTTAATCTTCTGTAATATTTTTTTTGAGTCAGTGTGGTGCAGCTCACAAAAAATGCAACATCTTTCAATTATGTAAAATCTATAGACTGTATATTCACTCACTCCAGTAGTTACAAGAGTATTGCCAACAGATCCTGTGAGTGCTTATCCATTGAGCCCCTAGAATCACTTTTGCTCTTCAGGTTTGGAGAATCCTAATCATCCCCTTCAAGGATCACTGCCTTGTCGTGGTGAAGGGGCTTGCGTAGCTCAGGGAAGCTATGAGCTATGCCGTGCA
>JANHJO010002874.1:227420-238878 GCA_032468235.1 Pseudoxyrhopus heterurus
AGAAATTCTTGACAATGCTTATCGCTTTATGTTTATGTTTGCTTGTAAAACTATTATTTTAGCTCTTACTTTTATAAATATCAATAGCACTTAAAACATATATTGCTTATTTGTACTTTATAGCCCTCTCTAAACAGTTTACAAAGTCAGCATATTGCCCCCAACAATCTGGGTCCTCATTTTACAGACCTCGGAAGGATAGAAATCTGAGTCAACCTTGAGCACTCACGATCAAACTCCTGGCTGTGGACAGAATTAGCCTGAAACACTGCATCGCCAAGGCTCCTGAGAAACAGAGAATGCTTCTCACAAGCTCATAACTGGAGCTCTGGGCTACAAACCTCTCAAATAGAAATGTTTCATTCTTCAATGGCAGCTCACTGCTAGCAGATCTTGGCTGCAAAAATCTGGACAACTAGACAGCAACAAAAAAGTAGTGTTTTCTTTACTTCTTTCCTGCTATCTACCGGTAGTAGTAATCTGAGTCAATGTGCCCCAATGCTGGCTTCCTCATTTTCCACTTTCTGCTCTATTATGTGTCATCTTAAAGACACAAACCTAAGCTTGTTTAATGGTACACTCAACTACTACAGCAAACATGTAGTACAGATATAACACATGTAGCATTTGTATGTAGTCTACTAAAATACATGTAGTACTTGCAATATAATGTAGTATTTGTAAAGCCTGAAGGTCTGTTTTGATGGACTTCAAGTCCTCTATCCCTGCCTTGACTATGTACAACACTGGTTACCTACTGTGGGGTCCTTATTACCCAACCAGATAATAACATCCGTGCTAGAAGGCAGTGGGATTTGCTTACCAAATAGCTGACTATTCAATCCACTATAGCACAACCAACAGAAGCTGTGAAAAGAATAACACTGCCATACATCAAAAACATCCCAGAAACCACCAATAACTATTACAACTACATGGCATCATGGCACACACAAACCAACTAAACCTCTTACAACATTCTCAGTAAATCAAAAGACCCAGTAGCCCCAGAAGAAAAAACAGGAGTCATTTGCAACATATAGTATAAGGAGTGTGCACTATATAGGACAGACAAACAGACTAGCAGAGCAGTCAGAAGACATGATTAAAGCTCCTTACTTTCACAAGACATGAACAGACTTAACATAGTTTTGTCTGGAAAACTGTGAACATCCTAGCCGAAGCCAAGTCCAAAAACACTAGAGAATTCCTGAAAATCTGGCACTCAGACAAATCAGACAACACAGACAAAACAGGCACATAGATCAAGCAAACAACCAAGTTCAGAGAGCATCAAGGCCCCCACAGGTCAACCCTGACCTACAAACACTTTCTTTCCCTTGGTATTGGCTTCATAGTTTGTTTCTTCCAATTACCAACATAGGAAGTAGCATAATTACTTCATTGACATAATTATGTCTTGGATGTGCAACCAACTACTTACAACAATATTTTCCACCTCTTCAAGTTATAAGGGCATATACTTTTCCCACTCACTGAATTTGAAATGGGTAATCTGTTTTCTGCTGCTGCCAATTATTTTTTGAAATTCTTGTGTTGCTGGCAAATCTAGAATTTGCAGGACTAAAGTTGAAGGACATTAAAGGAGATTCCAGGACTGAAACAAACATCACCATCTTCTTTGAAATTGTCCCCATCAATTACTTGCAACAGCAGGGGATCCTATGCCATTTGACACAGTGAGCCTGAGTAGTGAGAATAGTCTCTGAAATTCAACTCACAAAGGGATTGCTTTCACTGGGCATGTTATATAGCACTGCAACCTCTCTTTCCCCTTCCATCCCCAAGTTGCTTATTTTAGGCATCAGCAAATAAAGATGAGATGTTAATGAAGGTTGTCTAGCAAGCACTGACAAAAGGGGAAAATAATTATCTTATTGGGGTTATAGTTGGAAGTTTATTATCTCACAGCTCACAAGAGTAAACAGGAAAAGCGAGCTTGACCTGTCTAAGCAGTCTCTTTCAGGTGTTAATTGAAAAATGCAGGTCAATCACAGGACAACAAGGAAACCAAGCAATCTGATCTCCTGAGCCAGGTGAGCCATTGATCAGCTAACTGGCAAAATGAAATATTGCTGATTCCAAGAACTCCAATGATTTGCTGTGGATTTCTGTGAAAGAAAGAAGTATGCTAAGGACTCCATATGTCAGTGGCCCCCAACCTTTTGGGCACCAGTGACCAATTCCACGGAGAGAGTTTTCCACAGATTGGAGGGGGTGTGGTTTTGTGTGCTGCCTTGTGGATGGGGCTTCGCTTGTTTGCACAGCCCAGTTTCTGTCATGTTGTGGCCCAGTGCTGGTCCATGGACTGAGGGTTAAGGATCCCTGTTATATGTGATATATGAATGGATATATGTATGTGCTTCCCAGCATCATCCATCCATCAATTTATCAACCTTCATAGCTCCCAGAGCTGAAAAGGTTGAACAACTATGATTAAAACTGATTGGAAATGGCTTTTCAGAATCTGAGATGAATTTTTCCCTTGTTCTGATCATGTTCTAGATTGGTCTAAGAACTTTTTCATGTATTTTACCAATATGCTACACTTTTTCTATAAACTTTACTAAGAAAATATTCTAGCAAATGCCTAGAAACGTGGTCTAATAACTCTGGCAAACATTAAGATCAAAATCATTATTAATCTGAAGTCTGAAAGTGAATCTAAATGGCAGCTCATGCATTCTAATTCTAACTGGATCATCTAGTATCTGATATTATGAGAAGGCCAATTGATTTAAATCAATCTTACTTCCATTTCCCCCCGCTTTTTGAAGATTGGAAGCACATCAGCTCTTTTCCAATCCTCTGGCAGTTTCCCCATACTCCATGAACTTTGGAAGATTTTATTCAGTGGTTCCAAGGTCACATCTGCCAGATCCTTCAGAACCCTGGGATGAAATCCATCTGGTCCTGGTTATTTGAACTCGTCCAAATTGGATAAGTGTTGTCTTACTATTTTCTTGCCCATTTTGACTCTTCTGTCTTCTACTGCATCGCTTTTGATCAGTTGGACTATTCTTTTCCTTTTGCATTTTGAATTAAGCAGCTCTGTTTTCTCCCTGTTGCCTATCACCTCCTTGCGATCTCCTCCCATTAGTGGGCAGATCATTTCCTTGACTTTTTTCTTGTTTCCTGTGTGTTGAAAGGAACTTTTTATTATTATTATTTTTGGTATTTGTTGTAAGTCTTAGTTCATTCTGAGCCTTATCTATCTTGACTCCATCCTTGAAGATTCTATTTTAGTTATTGTCCCTCTTTCCATTTTTTTATACAGGTTTTATACAGGTTTTTTTTATGACTGTTTTATCATCCCATGGTCATGTGATCAAAATTCAGACACTTGGCAACTGACTCATATTTATGAGTGTCCCGGGGTCATGTGATCACCTTTTGCAACCTTCTGACAAGCAAACACAATGGGGAAGCCAGATTCACTTAACATTTAACTTCAGTGATTCACTTAAAAACTGTGGCAAGAAAGGTCGTAAAATGGGGTAAAACTCATTTAACAAATGTTTCACTTAGCAACAAAAAATTTGGGTTCAATTGTGGTCATAAATTGAAGATTACCTGTACTTGTGCTTTTTGTTTCTCAGTTTATCAGAGAGTTCTTTATGCAACCATGCTGTTTTTTTCTGGGCTCTCTTGTTTTTCTTTTTCTGTGAGATTGTGTTACTGTGGGCTTTTATAATCTCATTTTTCAGAATTTTCTAAGCATTTTGAGTTGTTTTCCCTTTTAGGATTTCTATCCATGAAAACTCTTCCTAAATTGTTTCTAAGTTTGCTGAATCCATTCTCTTAAAATCTAAGACAGTAGTTTGACTTTCTAATAAGCCACAAATATTTGGCTTATCCCCCAAATTCACTAATCCCTCAGAATCCACATTTAAAAAGTTAAGAGGTTTATTTGAATTAAATCCATCTTTTCAATAATACAATACTTTCTGATCAGTTATATACTGATATTCAATAAACTGTGCATGTGTATTTATTTTATAAAGATCACTTCATGTACATCAGTTAAGCTAAAAGAACACAGAATTGAATTAACTTCTATAGGCTTTAAAACTATGTTTCTGGTTCATTTTCTTTTAAAATGAGTTTCATGACTATCATATTGCATACCAAGGATTAGGTACTCATTTTTTAATAAGCTCAATCTCATGCCTTAGCAGATCTATGTTCTTGTTTTCTTTGATACCGCAAAACATTGCATGCTGTGCAAAGTTTCAGAGGAACGCTTTACTGGAAAGTTGTTGTTCTGCCCTGACCCTTTGAAAAATTAAATGGCTTTATTTTATGCTGCTTCAAATGCACAGCATCAGTCAGCACCCTCTACAATTTTCATTATAGCTATGGAAGTCCTGTAAGGTATTGAATATACTTGTTGAGACTGCAAGACAACATGAAGGGCCTTGATGAGACCAATTGTGTCACCCTTGCAAGGTAAATTACATACCTTCTGCAACACAAAATCTCTCCCCAAGGTAGGTAATTAGCGGTCACCTCAGAGATCCCTGACTCATAGGGAGATCATGTCCATTTTGCTCAGTAGAATTGGGATTGGACCTCTTATGGAGATGAAAGGGAAAGAAGAGGATACACAGCTCAAGTCTTCAATCATTTCTACTATAAATGGCCTGCTGTGCTGCTGGAGATAAGCCTCTAATTATCCCTCAGGCTGATCATGAGCTATACCTTGTGCTATGGTCTCCTTTCACCAAACAACTACAGAGAACACAAGACCACAGATCAGATAATGACATATCCACTCTGATGACAAATCACTTGTACTGAGATTGTGAGGCAAAAATATACATCTCTGTGCCACTTTGTAGGTCACTAAAATAACAACAACAACAACAAAAATAACGCTGATTGTCAGCAATTCTGTAAAAGCATTATTTTGTTTACCACAACGCAGTCATCATACAGCTTGGTCTTAAATTATGGCATAGTTTTGTTTCATTTTCCAGCCTTTGTTTAGACTAACAAAGGCTATATATGGCCCCCTAATCTATTGTTACAATCTGAACAAATCATATCATTGACTAGCAATGAGAAACTACTGAAAAATTATTTGCAAGCAGTGGCATATTGCTATGAAAGGATTTTCCATTTTTGATAATAAAATTATAAAAAAATGGTATATAAAGTTCCTTTTAAGCTTAGCCACTATTCCTCCCAGGTACATGCATACAAAACAAAGAACACTGATAGCTCCCACCTTGCTGAAACAAAAGGAAACTTCCAGAAAGAGTGATGCTCTCTTTGATGATGTCATAACCTTGATTACTGCAATCCTCAATTGACCTCTTCTAAAGATATGGGCTCTATGGGTTAATGCTTCTGTTCTAGATCATATACTACTAGTATTATTATTCAAACACATCTGATTTTTAACATAGCTAGATAATATCTTTTTGTGAATGAGTGGAGTGCTTCTAGAGATCAGCAGATGTAAGTTGACTCACTTGAGCTTTCTATAGGCAGGGTCACATTGCACAATGTTAAACATGGATTCAGAGTAGAATTCCCATGAAAGAATAGAAAAATGTTGTAAGTAAGTACAGCATAACAACCCAAGAGTGTCCACAGGGACAGGTCCAAAAAGTTAAGTTGGCAGCTGAAGCTACATATTCAAATTCCCATCCTTTTATTATATGTACTGTAACACAAAAAGGGGACACAGCTTCAGTGACAGTGTTACTGCCATCTTGATTTTATTTTAACCTCCCATGGATATAAACTAGTTCCCAATACTTAGGTTTTGGTTGACAGGAGGGTTAATCATTAACCTATTGGGACCATCCAAACTTCATAAAAGTAATAAACTTCTCTAACCCAATTATAAATGAGAACGTACAGGTAGTTTTCAACTTACAACCACACTCAAGCCCCGAATTTCTGTTGTTAAGTGAATTTTGCTCCATTTTACAATCATTCTTGCCACAGTTGTTAAATGAGGTGTTCAGTTACTAACACGGTTGTTAAGAATCTGCCTTCTCCATTGACTTTGCTTGATAGAAGATCACAAAAGGGGATCGCATGTTCCTGGGACACTGCAACCATCATAAATATGAGTCAGTTGCCAAGGGTCTGAATTTTGATCATGTGACCAATTGCTTCACTGGTCATAAGTGTGAAAAATGGTCATAAGTCACTTTTTTCACTGTTGTAACTTTGAACGGTCACTAAATGAAGTGTTGTAAGTCGAGGACTACCTGAGTTAAAAGACAACCTTTATTGGGAACCAGTAGTCTTAAAAATGTAAGTAGAAGTTATCTATTATCATTGTAGAGCTAATATATTTATTTATTTATTTTATTTATTTGTCAAAAACATATATAGATATATAAAAGTGGAAAACATGAAACATGAACAAAGAATTATATATAAGTAATTAAAGGGAACAGTAGGACAGGGACAGTAGTCATTCTGGTGTTGTAGAGGATACACACACACACACACACACACACACACATCAAACTGTATCATTTCAAAAAATAATCTTGTTCCCATGGATGATATTTGTCCACACTTGACATTCATTGATACATTGTATGTTTTTTTGTCTTCTACAAACATTAGATGAAGGAAAGAAACGATAAGATTTATCCGTAGATAAATACCATAAAACATTTATAAAAGTTCACACAGTAATTAAGTGTTTATGCTTATGGATGTTACCTGCATTGCATTTGTTTGAAACTGAGTACCCAATTAGATTTATCTATCATAGATAAGGAGAGCTGTATCTGAAATTTCCATTTCTGGAAATCACTGAAAACCCCAAGTTGCCTGTACTGAGCAGAATACAATGAAGAATGTTCGTGAGTATAAGTGTTTTCAACTAAAGCAGAATGTACTCCTTTCGGAGTCTATCCCAAAAGTTTTTGCCAAACTGTAATTCAGAAGAAAAGAAGGAAATGAGCATATGGAAAGTAATCACACTAGCTCTATTTAGTTAACTTAATTTACTTTAAATGAATCTTAACATGAAATGAAATCAAATTTAGTTTTTGGCCTGATTTCAATCAAAGAACCAAAGAAACTAGTTTCTTCTCAAGACTGACTCTTTCAAGTAGATAATTATGCAAGTGACATTCCACTAAGTTATACAAACAGAACTTCAATATCCCCTGCTGGTGGCTTCAGCCTACAAAGGAAAATAGTAAAATCGTACTGTGATTTAACTGCTCTAAAATCCGTACACTAGTTATCTCTCTGGCACCAATAGAACGGCTTCTGCAAAAATGACATTAAAATATAGTTGCTGCCAAATTCCCAAAAGAATTAATCAAGAGCTTCACTACAAGTTATCTGGCACTCCGTTATGTCTAGCACAACTTTGATCTTTTTTATTTGTTCAGTTCCTCTTCTCCCTCTGGAAATCTATCCGGATTAAATCAATCCCATGCTGCATCATTCTTTTCCTTGCATAATTGACTCCACTTTAGTATCAGAGATGCCATATTTTTTTATTTTAAAAAAATAAAGGTTGCCCAGCTCACACACTCATACACAGCTGACTCCAGGCAACTTACAACATTAAAAATCACACATATGCCCTCTCTGTAGCTTAGAAGCAGTGCAAACAAGTCTGTATCCTAGAAAAATGACCTACGACACCAAGGATCCTGTGCTGCAGATCTGAACAGGAAAGGGCATCATACAGATGGTTCAGGGTCAAGCTGTTTAAGGATTCAAAGGCCAGTATCCATGCCTTAAATTGTGCTTATCGTCGCTATGTGTTGCTTTTGTCAAAATCTATAAGATGGTAAATGGAGGTTCATTTTTAATGTCATGGCCATTGTTTCATGGATTTTGACACACACACACACACTTCCCAAGGTCTTGCACCATATGCTGTGTATTAATTAGCAGTCTACTTGCTCCAATTAGTACCCCTGTAATTTTCACATTACATTTCAAGACTAGCCTGTATAGAACATTTGGTAGTAATCAAGATGAGATACTACTAAAGTATGGATAGCTCTCATGAAATCTGGTCAAGTCAGAAATGGTTGTGACTGGAACACTAGGGCTCAATATGTGAAGATGCTCTTTAATACAAACATATACAATATTTTAAACAATTCAGTACAATACAAACATATACAGTATATACACATACACATATACATACAGAGCATTCTGTCCAAAGGAGTCAAGTGCTATGCACCGCTAAGATACTATACAGAACCCTCAAACTCCCAGACCTCTGGTAGAGGACCCGGGTTTGAATTTCTATGATATATGTACATGTGTATACATATGTGCATGCATGTATGTATATATGTATTTTCAACATATTGATTGGATAAATAAAGACAGAATATACAGCTTTGTGTCATTCCTTTGCTGACTAAGATTCATTCTGTTTTGCCATGTTTTGTGCAGACTGTGGCTTCCTATCTTATGTGTAAGTTTCTCATGGGGACAATTAGATGTTCAGGGATTCTATTTTCCTAAGGACATTCCACAGCTTGATATGGTTGATACAATTGATGATCTTTCTATAGTCAATGAAGCACATATTGACTTCTTTGGATTTTTCAATTATCTGATCAGCATCAGCAGTATTGTTTTTTTAGCACTCTCTAAAACTAATTTCCACATTTGGCATCTCCCTTTCAATGTATGGTTTTAAGCTATGTTGGATGATTCTAAGTATTATGTCACTGCTGTCTGAAATTAAGGATATTGTATGATAGTTTGCTCACTATCCACATCTTCTGATACAGCTGCTGCCCAATATAAGGCTTCTTGCTTTAGCTGGTCAGCTAGGATGCTCTTCATGTCTTGGGTGATCCTGCTGGAAGTATATATTCTCGGCACACATTCTTGGCACTCTGTTTATCCTTCTCCTCCATCATTGAGGAAATACAACAGGATGTGGGAGGGAACCTAATTGTAGCAGACACTAAAATAGCTGCTTTACAGTGGAAAATAAAATTGCTGGTTCCTATTAGATCTGATCTCTATGAATGGCACTTCCAAACTAGGAGCACAATAGTTGCAGATGCATGTCGTTTCTTTGAACTCCCAGAACAGTTGGTCAGCCAAGTACTGGAGATAAGTTACTAGAGAAAGGTTGCAAACTGTATGCTCTTGCATAAAGTCCTTAACTCAGTGGGATTTAGTTCTGAATAGCCTATATAGAGTTCCAGTATAATTTTTTGGAGTTCAGGCAGATTTTGATTTGGGATGAATGGCACTTACTTTCCAAACTCATTATAAACAGGCAGACTTGATGTTGGACATCTTTCACTATAAATTATTAGATGTACCTGCAATGGAGCAACTTTTAGGCTTAGGCATATTAATCATGGTAAAACTATAACAGTTGACTGTGGAATTATATTTTGATGATCTGTCTAGTTTAAAATAGTCCATGAATAATGGCTGTATTTAAACGTAATTAGCTTTACATTCTTGTGAAAAATAGTGAGATATCTTTCTCTATGGGCACAAGAATTAGAAAGGCAATCAGGGCCTAGCATATAAAATCTGCAGACTCTTCCAACTCCAAATGAGATTCAAGATACATTTCAGCGCACAGATAATTTGTCAGTGCCCCTGAGTTTCATATCTGTTTTTCTTTAGGGTAAATGTCAGAAGTAATCAGAGCAAAAAATACTGAAATGACTTCACATGTGAATTAGGAGCACCCTGGAATCAAATTTCTCCTAGGACATCTTTAGTAGGATTTCACTGTGGCATTTAGAAGGTTTAATTTAAAATTGTTCTTTCTATTGTTCTTTGGAAATACATCTAGAGCTTCATGTTTTAAATCCATTAATGTGGAAAATATACATTTCTGTTTGTTTAATTTTTGTAATATAGTTTCAATCAACCAATATTGAGTGAATGCCCTTGGAATTATACGAATAAAAGTAATTTATTAAAAGCAGACTCTAATCAAATAAAAGGGTTGACAAAAATGAACAAGGGGAAACAAGTAATGTACCTGATAGACAGAAAATGTATCTGAAGGACCAAACAAGCAGAAAAAAACAATTAGACTCATTTTAGAGTTGTTAAAAAGACATGCACATTGTAATGTTCCAAAATAGGCATTGGTTGCAGCAAGTGATATCAGAATTTCCAAAATGAATGGAAACAACATATCTTTTATGGATTTCATGGGGAAAATAGCAAGTACCACTTACTACAGATTTAAATGGTTAAAACAACAAGGAAAGACCATTAAAACCAGACTGAAAACAACAGGGTAGAACAATTTCAGGATCAAAAAGGACAGCAATTATGTGCTCAATTAGTTTCAAAAAATAGTCATTATGGTTGCAGGTTTAATATTGACATGATTATAGATCACAAAAGGCCTTTGTATGTTCCCTTATCATGAGCTTCTAAATGGAGGATATCACATTTAAACATCACACATTATTAAATTTAATACAGTAGCATTTTTCTAATTTTTTCCCTTTTAATTCATTAGAGATTTCTTAACAATTATGTTAAGTTATGTTTTTCCCTTCTAGGTGGAGAAACATTTTGGTCAAAGATTCAAATACTTCTGAAGAATCTTCAAGACAACATTCTGAACTTGAAACTAGCTGATAAAGTAGGCTTAGTAAGCAAAATATCAGAAACTTTGGAGGAAAGTGCTTTTTTAATGATAGATTTCTTGCTTTTAAGAGCAACTAAAGCTGACTGTGATCAAAGAAACCTAGCATACAAGGATTTAAAAAAAGAGTCTAGTTAACTAAACTAAATTAAGAAGAACTTTAACCAGATTGCTTTTAAAAAAATCCTCAACTAATTCAAATGTTAACTATCAACATCTATTAATAACCCATTATTGTAGATCAAGATTGCTCCTTCCCAGGTTATGTGATACAGTAATTATTTTAATCAGCTCCCATGTTTCCCCCATCATCCATTGTTCTTAATGTTTTGATAGATTCCAAATAAGGGAACTAAGTTTTTTAAAAAATCTGTGTCTTTAACACAAAGCAATTGTTCCAAAGTCATATTATCACCCCCATTCTCTGCTCACAAATTTGGTGAACAACTTTGAAAAATCATTTGTTCCAGACTATACTAAAGATTAGATTCCATCCCCTCTGATTTGCACCAACACAGGGCAATCGAACATCTGGTATGGAAATACTGATTCAAAATCCTATTCAATTATGAAGTATAGCGTATATTTGTGTCCAGTACAAACTACAATGATGTTGTATGTTTCTTTTTTTTAATATATTTCTTATTATTTTTACATATATGTCTCATGTGTGAACAGAGTTGTTTTGGGGTATGGTCATATTATTCCAATTCATCATAACAATATCCTTACTTTCTATCATATTCTATCATATTTCTCAAATTTAAATTATCTTTATTATCTTATCCAAATATATATAGGCAATAAATATCTTAATTCTCATCTTTATCTCTATTTTCC
>JANHJO010002874.1:243951-256089 GCA_032468235.1 Pseudoxyrhopus heterurus
TCTTTCTTTCTTTCTTTCTTTCTTTCTTTCTTTCTTTCTTTCTTTCTTTCTTTCTTTCTTTCTTTCTTTCTTTTCTAGAAAGTACAATACACATTTTCATGCTCCAATTGATACAACTCCACCTACTAATGATTTCATCTTCTCTTTGTAGAAGACAGCCATAAAGTACTAGTTAATCGTAACTTCCTAAAGGAGAAGATACAAATGGTCTTCATATTTTTCACTCTAATATCACTGATTAATATTCTTCTCCAGCTTATAAGCTGAAGCTAGCAACAGGGAACCCCCATTAACAGTTTTCATGCATGGAATAAAGTGCTTTCAGATTATAAAGATTTTTCTATGTCTCTCCAAATGGTAAATAATTATAGAATGCCTTTATTTCCTGTATAAAAAGTGTCATTTACGAAAATTGTCTGTCATGCTGAGCTGATTTTTGCGTTCCTTTGAAGGCAGTGGTTTACTTTCATCAGAAGAGTGTAGTAAAGTTGTTACAATGGTAAAATGGAGGTATTTTGTTTATAAGCAAAGAAAAATGAGAATCTTTATGGGTCAAAGAAAATTAACACTTTGCAAAACATATATAAATGATTTCATTGCAAAATTTTGAGATTTTTTCAAGGACATAAAAATGTATAATTTTGGAATGCCTAGATAGATTTTGAGGCAACATAGATACCTAGTAGAACTGGAACTGTTCCACTTTTCTAGCAGTCATACAAAAAGGTACGATTATTTGAAAATGCACATAATAAATACCACATGGTAACAGTCATTGGTCTTCTAGTGGAAATGATCTATATGAATATCCATATGATCAGGCTCCACCCATTTCAGAAAAGGTGACTATCTCATCAAAGGTCATATGATGTATGATTCCAAATATAGTCTTCCAAAAGTATTTTGTATTATCATCACCAACAAACTTTATAGAGAGAGAGATAGCAAAGCACTTAGACTTCTATACCACTTCACAGTGCTTTACAGCCCTCTCTCAGCAGTTTACAGAGTCAGCATATTGCCCCCAACAATCTGGGTCCCCATTTTACCAACCTCAGAAGGATGGAAGGCTGAGTCAACCTTGAGCTGGTTAGGTTCAAACCCCTGGCAGTCAGCAGAATTAGCCACAATACTGTATTCCAAACAATGTGCCACTATGGCTCTTCTTTAAAAAAAAATGCTGGAATACACAAGTACTTTATGATTATGATTCTACATCTTGAGAGAAAGATTGGGTGCACCCTATGGAGGTTCTGAGATCTGAGCTGAGCAGTTTAATCCTTAGCCATTAGAACTGCAATCCTAGGCATAAATAAATTGGGTTTACTTTACGTGGGTTGCTCCCATATGATGATGCGAGAAATAGAGAAGACACTTGTAAATAGTAGACAAAAGTGTTAAAACAAGCATTCCTAAACAGAATATTCTACAAGGTCAAAGCTGAGAAACAGCTAAGATGGACTTAAAAACATAATTAGAGCAATTTGGCTTAGAACTGTTGATTAAATGAAATCAACACTTTGCATAACTTTGGGCAAAATGATGATCTAAAATCCTGCAGCTTGAGGGTTAAATAGATCTGGTGCAGAAAAGATGCCTTGAAATTCAGCTAAAGGTTTATTCAATCAGTATTTTAGCAACATATTCAGAGAGCTGCAGCACTTAGGTGCTTCCTTTCCAATAACATTACTCTTTCACATGTATAAGTATGGTGGGGTTAAAAAAAAAGTATCACGGTCTAATCTCTGTGACATTCTAATGTCATTAGTGATAACATCTCACCATCTTGTTTCTGTCAGCTCCTTTTTCAACTGTCTTCTGTTTTTCCAAGCATCAGGGCCTTCTCTAATGACTCTTACCTTCACATTATCTACATGCCCCAAATAAGTTCAGTTTCACCACTGTACTCCTAGTAGGTAGTCTGGTTTTGCCTTATCTGAAGCAATGCATAATGTGGCCTTCTTATAGCCCAAGTTTTCTTCAACAATATTCTTCTATAATAGGATTCAAAGGCATTGTTTCTTGTCCATCTTTTCTAATAATCCAGCTTCATAAGACATATGTTAACAATGGACAAATATGGCTTTGATGACATGTACCTTTGTTACCAATATAATGTTTTTGAACCATTTGCTCTAATTTAGCAAGTCTTTCTGCACATTTTTATTTCAAGGCTACAGTGTCTATCTTTGTAAATCTTTGAGCTTAGGAAGCTAAAGGTTGTTATTACGACTTCCTTATTTGCACTGAGCTATCATTAATATTGAGCAGCAGATCAATCGTTTCTTCCACTCTCAATAGGAGACTCTTTAAGTCTTCCCCATTTCCAGACATCAGTGGCATATTATCAGCTTGTCTGAGGTAGTTTATATTTCCTTTCAACAATTTTCATTCCAATTCCTATTTTTTCCCTAATCCAGCAATTCTCATGATATATCCTACATGTGTTGATGTAATGAGTAAGGTGATAATATACAACCTTAACAGACTTTCAAATTTAGATATATTTGATTGCTCCACTTTCTATTCTAACTGTTGCTTTCTGGTCAATGTACAATTTTTTTCAATAAGCAAATGAGCGAGTCCAGCATATCCATATCTTTAAGGACTTTATTATGGTAAACACACTTAAAAGACTCTCTTTAACTGGCAAAAACATATGCTGTTTGGAAATCTCTTGTCTTTTTCATTATCCATCAGATATCAGTAATGTGATCTCAAATGCCTCTGTCCCTTCTGAATCCATTTAGCATTTATTGTGTGCAAAATTATTAGCATTATCTTACTAGCATGAGATAAATGTAATGGTTTGGTAGTTTTAGCATTCTTTAGAGCTATTCATTTTGGTAGTGGAATATGAATTGCTTTCTATCAGTTTGCTGCTGTTTTGATACCTATTTACAAACAGCATGTAGTACCTTAACTCTATCACCATGTAAGATTTAAAACAGCTTTTCATTAACTCCAGGAAGCACTGATATTGGCAGTATGTTCTAAGATCCTTTTAACTGTACTCCTCAGAGCAGACATATTCCCATTTACTGTTCAAGCTGCTCCTATCTTGTGTTCATGAACATCTGAATCTAAACCAGCTTATGGAAATTCTCTCTTAACTAAGTACATAGCAACACTTGCAAAATATTCAGTTTCCTGATCCTCCCATAGGACAATTCTCCAGCCACTGTGCCCTCTCAGAAAAGCAATGGCGGATTACTTTTTTCTGTGGACAGATCTTCCTGGGTATGCTTCTGGCTTTCATCAAGGGACATCATGAATGCCAGTGCTATCTGTTGTGCTCTCATTCTTGCCCAGTAGGTTCTTCAATATCTCTCATCCTGGGGGCTCACCTTCTATAGCATGTGAACACTGTCTTCCCTATGATTATCCTGTAATGTTCTTTAATATACTTAAACCAACTTAGAGCCAAAATAAAGACTTAGGTGGAGGCTTGAAAAATAAAAACAGCATTTTACAAAGTAAAAAGGCTGGGTCAACCATTCCCACACACAAAATGCATGAAAGGAACGGCCACACCTTGCACGTGTGTCCTTCTTTTTATACCCTCAAAAGGTATTACCCAATTCTGCCCCCCCCCGTCCATGCCCCTTGTAGCTCTGCATTGGCTGTGCAAAAGAAACAGGAGGGGCTGGGTGCTTAGCAACACAGATAAGGTTGAGGTGTGAACTTGTAACAAGATACCCTTATTTGTATCTGGAGTCCAAGTGCCAGGCTCAGGATGTCATAAAACGAACTGTTGGGGGCGCAGGCAGGATACAGATGCTTACAGATGCAGGATGCAGATATATAGTAGAAACAAACATAGCATATGTTTTACAGATCAAATAGTTACAATAGTTAGATGAGATCAAAAGGTTTACAAGACATACAGGAGATTGCTGGAGCAAATGGCATCCAGGATGTAAGACACACATACATCAAAGGATTACAATGATTATACGCAAAAGGTTACATTATATCAAGCTTCCAATATTATTGCTCATTCTATCCCCTTACAATCCATTTAGTTTTCTTAGCAGAATCTTTGAGTGAATGGCCTGTTCCTTCCCCAGTAGACGATATTGAATATGATTACACTACTATTCCAAAATGTGTATCTATATCAGGGGTGTCAAAGTCACATCATCATACCAGCGTCACATGACGTATTGGGATTTTCCCCCCCTTTGCTAAACCAGGCGTGGGCGTGGCCAGCCTGTGACGCATCCGGCCTGCGGGCTGGGAGTTTGACAACCCTAATCTATATGATGTATTTTATACTGATTACAGTTCTTCACAATAACTGCTAAAGGGAGCTATCTTCTTATTCCTCTTCTTTTGCACATAGAAAAGAACACTTCTAACATGCATATATGTTGATGTGTTAATCTAAGTAAAACACTTTGCTTTTTATCCCAGAATAGAAATGTAAAGATCCAGACTCCAAAGTACAGACCATACATGTACCACATCTAGCTTAATATTTAGTTTTCTGCTTCTCTCCCATTCTCTGCATTTTCTCCTTCAAAAGGTTTTTGAGAACTTTTAAGCTTGCTCATTATTTGTAGCACTTGCTTACTCTTAGTAGTTTTTTTTATTTCATAAAGACATATTACAATATATTTAGTATTGTATAGATCCTAATAAAAATATTTCACACTATTTATTTTCTTTTTTCTGAAGATCCAAGCCAATCGGGTGAGCAAGGTTATCTTGATCCAACAAAGTGATTAACAAGTATCTAGGCCAGTCTTTCACTAGACTCTTCAGCATAGTGTTTTATGAATTTAATAATGCATAAAGGAGAGAAAGTTGCTGTAGAAAACTGTTCAATAAACTTTAAACCTGTATACATCCAGTGAATTACAACTATCATCTTCAATTAACACCCTTGTGACACTAAGATAGACTATTCATCCCTTAGGGAGAATGCTACTTTTTCCATTTCAAGTTCATGTTTTGAATCCTTTTTATTTCATTCAGTTAGTAAATAACATCTCAACATTTTTAGATGGATATCAGTCAATTCCTCTCTCTCTCTCTAATACAGAGAGAGAGAGAGAGAGAGAGAGAGAGAGAGAGAGAGAGAGAGAGAGAGAGAGAGAGAGAGAGTGATTATCTTTACTATATGCATTTTGGGCAGGACAGTCTTTTATAAAATAGATAAATTAGTTGTTTTTCTTTCTTTTCCTCCTCTCCTCTCCTACATCTTCCACCTCCTTCTGTTTCTAACAATATTGCTATAATTGACCTTGGAGACTAATTAGTAGGTAACTGTGGAAGAAGGCATGAGCGTAGGAAAAACAAGCTATAGGCAACAGGAAGGAAAAATAAGAGTATTGTTTGTGAAGCTTCATATCAAGAATTTCTGGGCTGGCATTTACTGCATACAGTATACTGCCTGGTTGATCAGGTACAAGTGAAAGTACCTTTATGCAACTCATCTCAAGGTAACAGATTCTAGTTTACAACAAATAATATCAGCATGCTTAAAGTCCTATAGTGGCACTTGTGACACACTGCCAAAATATGCCCAAACTGACTACTGTTGTCCTATTGTCCAGAATACTTCATATATCATAGTTATGACTAAGCTACACTTTCTCTGTATTAATAAAAATGTAAAGTGGCCAAAGCTATGATGAGTGGCTATATTTATTGATCCATCTGGAGGTGACAATAGCATAGAGAAGTAGGTAACTTGGAATGTAAAAGGAGGAAATGGTAAAGAGCATAAATGAATGAAGAAAATAAAAGAAGAAAATAATTATGTTCTGCTAAAGGAAAATGTGAGGAGGTCAGCTCCAAATAAAAATGGTCTGGTCTTGTAGAGAAAAGCTGATGCAGAGACATGAGCAATGAATGAATAAAGTGCTAAATTTATGTTAAAAATAAGAAATGTATCATCTAGATTGTTGTAGGTGTATGAAATAGGAATTCATAGGTTGGTGATAATTTCTTGTAACATTCCAGTGAATGGTACTAATGCAAGTGTACCAGAACTGAGTTCTAGAAAAAAAAAAAGTGCACCGTTCTGAATAATTGGCATCTGAATTAAAAATATTCAATTAAACAATATGAAAGAATGGGTAATAATAAGATGAGAAATTACAGAAATGTTTGGGGTAATTTCAAAATGTAAGAATGAATGAAAATTGTGAGCAGTGACCATCTGGTTAGAAAAAGGTCTCTTCTGAATACATATCTGAAGCATTGGTCTATTCATGTGTATAATGGAAAAAGAATTTAATTGAAAACATAGCTGATTTAATTGTTTATGGTAAAAGACTGAGAAAATTAGTGAAAGCTACAAGGATCATGGGAAGTGTTGAATGTGGAATGAATCATTATTTGATACTGTCAAGAGAGAACTATTAGGAAAAAATGAAAAAGGACAAAGTAAAAGAAATGAAAATACAATGACTGCAGTAAAAGATAGCATGAATCTTACATGAGAAAGTATTATGAATCTCTGAACAAAATGAATGAAAATTGGATGTAAAAAAAAAATACTTTGAACATGGTGAATATAATTATATTAGGGAGTACTCCGGAATGGGATGCTTGCAGGAATAATGAAGTTGAAAGAGGTTATGGATGAGGAGGATATATATAACAGAGTATTTAGGTAATTTGGTGGTTAGAGAATTCTGGGAATTCGATTCCACCCATCTTAAAGTTGCCAAGTTTGCAAAACTGCTGCAAAACAATGGCAGAAAGATGTGATAACACACACAAAGAGAAAAATATAGTTGTAAAGAATGTCTAAGAAACTGGAAACAATAAAAGAAGCAGAGAAAATGCAGAGTGATTTTGATGGAAATAAAATTGGTTTTGGAAATGGGGAAAAGTGGCTAAATAAGGAACCTACAGCAGAGTGAATGAAATTAAACACAAACTTGAGTAATTGATTCCAGATGAAAAGGAATATTTGAGAGATATGTATAGTGGTATGTGAAGAATAGAATTGAAATGTCAGTGTCCAAGAAACATTGAAAGTCATAAATGCTGTGAGCATATTGAAAAATGGTAGGGATGCAAAGTGTGGTTTGATGGATGTGGTTTGTTTGTATAGCAATGATTTCACTTGTTTAAGACTTCTTTCATGACTACATTTACATCTGGTTATCAAAGGAACAATATTTTTGCTCCTTTATACAAAATGAATGAATGCAAAAACAAAGAGGGGAATCAGTTTGTTAAGGTGTTCTTCTGCTTGGGAATGTGTTCTGTAGAATTCTGACTGAAAGTGTTATGAGAAGTGACAATCAACAAAATGTGGGAAGTGTTGACTAATTTTATTCCAGGCAAGAGATAACAAGATAACAAATTGCATCACTGTTTGGTTTTGTGGCAATAAAGTTATTCTAAGTCTAAGATGTGCAGATCAGATATTTACTTTTAGAGCAGATCACTGAGACATGTTTGATGGTGAGAAACAGCATTTACAGAAAGTATATGAGGAAGTGAATATCCTTTTGAAACACAGAGTGTTTTGCAGGAATATGGAATTGGTGCCTGGTTATCAAATGTCATAAATATTATAAAAGTAGCATATGATAGAAGTAAAACTCATAGAAGAATGCAGTATATAGACTACTTAACAAGTGGATATAGACATATCTGAATCCATTCTGCTCTAGGACAAAGGGGGTACCCAAATCTCTTTGGAGGTGAGTAAAATGTAACTTACAAAGATTCAACAAATTCCTTTACCTTACTATGTACTATACTAAAGCAACAGCAAAACAGATGGAATCCCTATAAACCACATTAATTCCCCTTTCCAAGCTACCGAATCTATTAAAGATGAGAATTGAAATGTATAAAGCAGAGGGAAACTTATATTTATACAAAATATATCAATTAAGATATTACTTCCATAATATGCACATTATGGCTGCTCTTGCAGAAAAGACTGCCAGTAAAATATAATGATCGGTTAATTGTAGAAAAGTATATGATTATAACATTTTTGAGCTAAATGATAGAATATAGAATAATAGCAAACAACAGCATTTGACTAAGAAACACCTGTACAAATGAATGGGACTAAGACAAAAAGTCATGTGAGGAAAAGTAGATGACTTGAATCTGTCAACTGATGAAATACAATCCACTCAAAGCTTGTTTCAGGTCATGCCAACTTCCTTAGGCTCCAATTCGATAAATTAGCATACCATAACAAATACAATTTGTAATCCTCTACTAAGTGAATTGTCAAGTACAGGAAGTAGATAGGGCAAGCATATCCGTCAAGACTTGATTTTGGCATGCCAAGTTACAGATATTAGCCCAAAACAATTCATTAAAAAGAGAAAGGACAAAAGATTGAGAAGTAAGAGACATCTAAAGAAGACAAGAATTAACAAAACAACATGTATATGGAAAAGCAAAAACCATGTTAGTTAGTTTTATTAATGCAAAAGTTATTTCAGGAACTGCCTTTATTTTATCAACCAATATAAATCTTAGACTGGTTTTTAAAGCCATGCTTATTTATTGTCAATAGAATTACGGGTTTAGTAGCTAAAAGTGAGAGTCTTTTGACTAATTTCTAGCATAGTTCCAATGGTATTACCATAGGCCTTATCTGTTGTATAATTACTAAAGATGTGTTTGCATCTTCATAAATATGAATTGCATCGTTTTGAATCAGGTTTTTTAGAATAAGACTTCTTGAAATTACATTCCAGGAAAGTTAGTGTTTTTCAAACACTAAAAAGTGTTTAATAAGCTTCAAGGGCATTGAAGATCCTTTCTTTTTCTTCAGCATGCCTAGATCCAAATTTTAATCTGCATGATTAATTCTAATCATGGACATGCACTGGGAGATTTTGCATCTGCCTCCCCCCCACTTGCTCTCTTCTCCCCACCCTCCCAATAAGCCTAACCTACCTCTCACAGTTTTTATTGAGGGGAAATAAGAGAAAGTTGCTCCTGAATGATAGGCAGGATATAAATCTAATAAATGTGGTTATGATCTTCCCATAAAGATATTTATTAGATTTTGACTAAATATCAAAATAGTCTGATTATTGTGCCTGTTTGAAGAATTTTGTTAACAAGTCTCATTCCAGAGACTAATAAAATCATACACAAGCTCATATGCAATATCCCATTAAGATGTTTTATAAGACTATGCAATGCTCTGGGTTTGATTTAGAAGAAGTACTTTAATCTGTTTTAAACTTTCTTACAAACACACCTTACTAAGCTTTCTACCAAAGTTTTTTAAATTTTTAAACATTTTGCTTTTATGATGCAGAAAGAATGTTGATTCTTGTGAGTCTTATATCCATAAAGGTGCTTTAAAACTGTGAATTTGATGATGATCAAGAATGAAATGGACAGTGTCACAGTGATCAACACAGTTCAAATGAGAAAGGTCAATCATCATCTCCTTTTAATGACTGCATAATCCCTTGCGGGTTGAGTCTAAGCAACTGAATGGAGCTGAGTCTTTACTGGCTCGATGCCCTTCCTGTCGCCAAGGCAGAGTTTTGTTCAGCAGATCTATTCTCAGTGTGCCCAGAGAGAGAAATATCTGCCTTTACTTAGGATCAAACTCACAGCTTTTGCCTGATTGTGAGATGACAGCTCCACCTCTAGGCCAGTGCACCACTCACACGAGAAAAGTCAATGAACTGTTTAAATACAATTGGCAGATCACTCAAGGTGAAATTGCATTCAGTCTTTGTATTTCACAGGAATATGTGGGTCTGTGTAGGAAAACAGAGATAAAGTTGGTGAAAGTATGCAAAAAAAAATTAAAGGTTAAGAAAGTAAATGATATCTCAGCTCTGAGAAAGGCAGCAATGTGAGAAAGAGAAAGAGCCTCAAAATAAACCTGCTTCATTATGTATAGAAGGGGTGTCAAACTCGATTTCATTGACAGCCGCATCAGGGTTGTATTTGACCTTGGAGGGACAGGGGTCATGGGTGAGGTAGGTGTGGCTGGGGTGGCCATAGCCAGCTCAACATCACTTGTGTTGGGGGCGCCTGGGGGGGCACTCCATTTTCGGTTCCAATGGCCTCCTGCAGCCCTCTGCCAGCGAAAACGGAGCCCACATGCGTCACATGCAACCTTTCTGAGCTCCGTTTTTTGCTTGCAAGAGTTGCTCATATGCTGACAACAGAGATGAAAGCTTCAAGAATTGGTATTAGCCAGTAATTGTTGTCTATGAGAAAGAAGGCGAAGAATTTCTTCACAGCCTCATGACAACTAATGAAACATGGGCTCATCATTTTGACCCCGCAATGAAAAAACATCCCATGTATTATTATTGAATAACTTTTAGCTGTGGGAGAAAAAATAAAAAATCAAAGGCATCAGCAAGAAAACATATGATTATAGTTTTTTAGGATGCAGATCGTGTATTTCATATGAATGTCCTTGAACTGACACTACTATGAATTCAGAGTGCTACACTGCAGCACTCAAAACTTTAAAATAACAATGAAATAACATTTGGAAGCAGAAAATGGAAATTTTGCTGCACGTAACAACACAAATCTTCATACCTTACAAGCCACTCAAGAGTCAATTGCAAATCTTGCTCTATCTGCCATGCAACCTAGGTTTGGTGCTATGTGATTCTTTTCCCCAAAATTAAAGGAATGCCTTTATGGGCATCTATTTGACTCAAATGAGAAAGTGGAAAAAATTGCCACAAGCAATAAAGTTCTTACATGATGGCTTTAAAAAACTTGTCCATTATTGGCAGAAGTATATAGCAGATAGTAATCATCATCATCATCATCATCATCATTTTAGCCATTGTCTATCCACTGCAGGATGAATGCCTCTTCTGCATGTTTCCAACCAATACGGTCCTGAGCTTTCTTTTGCCATTTGGGCCTGCATTATTGCTGATGTTGTCAATCCATTTTGTTTTAGTTCTCTTTCATGGAAAGACCATGAAAGTAATGATTATATGGAAAAAATAAATAAAAGTAACGAAAGAATTCATTTCAAGGACTGATTTCCTGTTTCACTTATTATAATATCCCCATTTATAGGTGTGCAGCATTACTTTTCATTCAAGTATATTTCATTCATTCATATAGAAGAGATGGGAAATTCATAGTCTTCCAGGAATTTCTAAACTATAGATATAACTATAGATAAGCCTCGGTTTTGGCTGAGCTAGTTGGTTTCATGTGAAGTAACCCAGATTCAATACTGTTATACAAAATTGGTAGAATTATTAACAACAAATCACTAGTTAAGTTCCTCTGCTTAGGTAGTTTACTTTTTTTTAGGATTACAATTACAGATATGGAAATTCTGTAATTTTAGATATAAAAATGAAACAAAAATTATGAAAAATTTAAATTTTTAAATAAATATATATAGTTTTATTTATTACTTATTTATTAAACTTACATGCCACTGATCTTGCCTAAGGGTGACTCTAGGCAGCATACAATTATTTACAAAAATGTGAATATTATTGGTTGATATATGGTAATATTTAAGGTCTTTAATCATATAATAGTATATAGGAATAACTGCAGGAGATGGGCAGGGAAGATATATTGCTTAGGGAACAATAATCTCCTGACTTAGAAAGGATCCACTCTAACTTCTCAAACTATAAAAAGAGTTTGTAGGAGATTTGTACTTTCAGACTTGCATGTTTCTGTTAATGTATCTTACAATAAAATAGAATTAGCTCACCTGGTCATGTTTTCTGTCTGGTCTACCTGGGAAAGCTAACAAACAATTTAATATTTTAGAACTTCAAAGCCTGTATATGAACTGCACTCTTCAATTTATGTGTTTATTATGAATGTTCAGTGACAAAAAGTAAAGCAGAACATTATCAAAGTAGCTTTTGAAATCCATAATATCCTCATTTCCATGCTTTGCTGGATTCTTGTTTGAGTTTGAAAGATGGCAGTTAGATATTCACGGCCAAGGTGGAATATAATATACCCCTATACAAGCCTGTCAGCAATATGATTAAGCTTGTTAAAATATATCTTTTGATTCATTTTCCAATTTTGTCCAAGCTCAAGAGATTGTATTCATCTTGTACAGTGTAAGTTATTCATCAGTTCCAAGGTTGACTCAGCCTTCCATCCTTCTGAGGTTGGTAAAATGAGAACCCAGATTGTTGGGGGCAATATGCTGAC
>JANHJO010002874.1:332080-346099 GCA_032468235.1 Pseudoxyrhopus heterurus
TGAAGCAGTCGGTGCGAGCTTAAATGGACTCCGGGGGATGGTAGAGGACAGGAAGGCCTGGAGGAACATTGTCCATGAGGTCGCAATGGGTCGGACACGAGTTCGCAACTAACAACAACATCTCAACTTTTATTAGCTAAAAAAATAACAGTAAATACATATCTCTGGAGATTCTCCTTTTCAGAGAAAGACTCTCTGAAAAATAATCTATTATAACTGGACAGGCCATAATTACAGCTGTTGGATTTGCATCATATGTAATTGGCACAATTCCAAACCATTGAACCAAACTACAAAGTTCCATAAAAACTGATTAGAGCAAGCTGCTGAATACTCCAAACTCTTTTATACAAACAAGAATGCTGTGAGGTTTTCACTATGCTAGAATAGTCCACTGGAGATTTCTGTACAGGCACAACCTTGGTATACAGTAGTACTTTTTTGCCCATCACCATCTCCCTGGAACTGATCTCCAAACAGGTTCTAACCTATACTGTTCTAGCTTTCTGCTAGTATCAACCTAGGCTTCTTTCATATTTCATTGCTGCTATGAAAAAGCAAAAACTCCTTTGCCTTTCCTGAACAGGAAAAAACACTCAGGAGCAATTCATGCAATCATCCAAGTCATTTCCCTATTCTAGAAGTAAGCTAGGGCTTTAACAAAACTGACCAAGGTAACGTACAAGGCTGTGAGGAAATTTGGATTAATTAATAAACGTATCTATTTGGAATAATCAGCTGTGATAGTCAAACAAGGAATTCAGAATATTTTACACCTGCAATTGAAGCTATACAGTTGCTACCAAATTTCTTGGGTCAAACATAAGCTTTAACCACATTTCAAATCCTTTCTCATACCAAATTGTTGTCGTCTTCTTCAACATTTACATTACAATATAAATTAAACTCAGAAGACAGCAATCATACTACATATATTCAACCCAGAGCATTAATTACCTCATTATATCAGTTCATTTTAATTAGTGCAGCTTCTTCCCATTTCTCTAGAGGGATGACTAAAGACCAGGTGCACAAGATTAGATGAAGATCAAAAAACGCTTTTTAACTATTGCTGCCCAATGACCCTAAAAGTAACACTGAGCTATGATGAATGAATGATGAAAAGAAAGGAGATTCTGCTTTACTAAAAATATTAAAACTATCCAGAACATAAGTCTGTATTATTTAGCATTTGTACCCATTACTTTTAAAAAGCTAAATTTAATTTGTGCTTATAATCAAAGCATGCATCAACTAGGGATGTGTAGTAAAGGGCTTAAAATTCAGTCCTAAGAGCAGGAATTTTCAGATTGGATATTCCCTATAAGTGAAGTAGCCAGATTCCAGTTTGGTGCCTAAGTGAAGCTCTAGTTTTGATCTGTTTTTATCTGGAGCTTTAAGTCACTGCAAGCATAAGCATAGCATAGCAGCTGAAACAACCACTAATGTTTTTGTTATAGACACAAATTAACATGTTGATATGGTCAAAGTTTGGGATGTGCCCAACTCCTAACATTTCAGACCGCTGTAGTTACATTCCGTACTGAGAAGTAATTTTCCAACTCACAGGTAACAGTAAGGAACAAAGCCAGGGGAAATCTACTATTTTCCTTAATTTATCCAATTTTAAAACAGTAAGGGCAACATTGCTCATTGGCTTCATCACTTAGGCATAATAGGATCAGCAATGACAACAGCACAATTTATACTTTCCTACTACTCACAGTAAAGGAAAACATTTTAACATGGCTGTTAAAATGCCAACATTCAAGATCCCTATTAGTGATTTATATTATGTTCTACCATACCCCCAGCCATTTCAGAGGCGATACTTACCACTAATGGGATCCTATCATAGTTTCCATGAGAAATACCAGGTGTTCTAAACTTAAGTTAGGCAGGCAAGATTCAGTCCAAGGGATCTATTACTTCCTTCTTCAAATTTATGCCCTTCATGTGTGTTGGGTTACGATAGATTATGCTGAATAGTTAGAATGTGAATGCACAACACATTTGGAAGACAGCTCCACTGTAGAAGATCTTGCCTCCCTGTGCAAGATACATCTATCCCAAAGAACTTCTACTTTTTAAATCAGATTCATGGTCATCCAGAAATAATTTTTACTGTATTCAATGTGGTGTTCTCCTAAATCGAATTTACACATTTTTAAAATCTTTGCTTTCAACAATTTCCCCAGGTGAAATAGAAAAAAAATAAACAAAACAAAAATTAAAGCAACCTGGTTGCAATCAATAGAGATGCTCCAGCTGTAGAAAGGGTTCAGCTGTAAAAGCCTGGGATGGGGATGATGCAGCTAACACTTTCAGCTGTAGCTTTTGCGGTAAGTTTCAACAGCCATCCGGTGGAATTGCTGTAATTCAGATCATCATCACAGAGCACAAACTATACATTGGTTTTCATTCTAATTTTTATTATTTTAATTCCCAGATCATGAAATTATCAATTATAGTAATGAGAAATTAATTCAGAACAAATTAATGACATCACTCATTAATCATACAAACTCAACATCTTTTGGCTCTAGTACTTGTTGAGTTCTGACAGGAATTGCTACCATGCTGAGTTCACTTCAAACTTAACCAAACTCCCCACTGCATAAAATGACCTTGGTTGATTTTTACATCATGGTTTAGTGTACCTTGTAAACCCGGCCAATTGTGATTCATTTAACTTGCATAATTGTTAATACGAAGAAAGCTAATACAAGAAAAGAGACACTTATTTCAAATACCTAGTAGCTGCTTTCACATGTCATACTTACGTTATCTGAATCATGGTTTAATTTAACCCAGATTTCAGGGTTTTTATGCCACATTCATTGAACCGTGAACTACAGGTAGTCCTCGACTTACAATAGTTCATTTAGAGACTGTTCCAAGTTAAACACGGCACTGAAAAAGTAACTTATGACCATTTTTCACACTTACTACCATTAAGTCGAGGACTCCCTGTACACAGCCAAGTTCGCAAAACCCCTTAGGCTAAAGCGTGATTCGCTACTTGGTGGCTTAACGTCGTGCGAAGACAGCCAGGGAACCAGTGCTAAACGTATGCTGGGGAGAGAGAATCGCTGGAGGATTTGAAATCCAGCTCGGCCGTTGGGTCTGTTAAGTAAACAATAGCCCGGCGTGCTCTAGTTAGCCTAGACTCCCAGAGTAGCAGCTTATGACTCACACGCAACTCACACTTTATCCCAGAGGGCGGACAAAGCCGCCCGTCCCGTCGCTCTGGTTAAGCAGCTCCCCTCGCAACAGCCCGCCTGCTTTCCGCGCCGCCGCCTCGGAAACTCTTTTCTCGCGGCTGGTCGGTTATTCCCGCAAGTCCGCACCTGCGAGCGCGGCACGCGGAGGGCGTACTTCGTATGGGACGCCGAATTACCGGCGAAAAACGCGAGGGGTTTTTTTTTTTTTGGCGGGGAGGCGAGAGGGATTCGCTTTACCTTGCCTTTTGCTAAGAGCTCCACTATGTATCCGAAGGCGCGTTCTTCCTCCGACGCGGACATCGTCAAGGAAGCTGTCTGCGGAGACAGACGCTTCCACCGCCACCCCCGCTCGCTCCACGCCCCCGGGAGCGTCAGTCAAGCCCCGGCGTCGAAGCAGCGGATCTCCAAGGAGAGATGACGACCATCCCGGTCCTCCTCCTCGACTGCCCCCGGTCGGAAGTGGCCGTGCCAAGAAAACCGCGGCCGCTGAGGAGAACCGCCGCGGCGGGCGGGGCGGAAAGTTGGGGGGAGATGGACACGCGATGCCTTAATGAATTCTGTTTTGACAGCAGGTCAAGGAAAAGGTGAGCGATGGAGAAAGGGAAAAGAAGCTGCCCGGATTTGAAACGACGAGTAGCTGGTCTCCAGACAGTCTCATTCCCTCTAGAAGAGGCAAAGGTTTTATCCTCACTCCCTCTCTGGGGAATAGCTCTGATCCACGGGGGTCAAATGAACCCAAAGCCAAGATCATTTCAGCAGGGCGGTGGGGGGAAAGGCCCTGTTTACTCTTAGGACAGTTATAAGCCAAAACCATATAATCAGGAGACTGATGGCACCTTTCCCACTTGACAGATTACAGGTAGTCCTGGACTTCATTTAGTGACTGTTTGAAGTTTCAACTGCACAGAAAAAAGTGACTTATGACTGTTTTCACACTTATGACCATTGCACCATCCCCATGGTCATGTGATTTACATTCAGATGCTTGACAATTGACTCACAATTATGAAGGTTGCAATGTCCTGGAGTCATGTGATCCTCTTTTGCTTGTCTTCTGACAAGCAAAGTCAATGGGGAAACTAGATTCACTTAACAACCGTATTAGTAATTTGAGAACTTCAGTGATTCACTTAACAAATGTGGTGAGAAAAGTCGTAAAATGGAGTAAAACTTAACAAATTTCTCACTTAACAACATAAATTTTGGGCTCAATTGTTGTAAGTTGAGGACTACCTGTATACAGCCTGGGAGGTGGAAATGCTCTTTTGTTCATATTTTAAATCTTGATGTCAGACTTCTGCCATTCATTGTTCTTGTCCTGTTTTTCCTATATAGAATCCAGAGAGGTGTTGATGCTAGATGTTGGCATCTGCTCTACTGGAGGAAGAGCTTGTAAAAGTGTTGCTGATCTTACGTGTGTACTTATTGGGGCCTGTGACAGTGGTCCTGTCCTAGATGTGGACAAAGATATCTGGTCTCCCCATATCCATACCAACAGCACCATCACAAATCCTATTGATGTTGGGGCCGACTCCAAAATAAGTGATCATAAAATTGCATGTTTAGTAGGACTCTTCATGCTTTGAAAATGATTTAAAAGTGTTTCAGACTTCACTTGACTGTAAGCACAAAAACTCCTTACTACTCATTAAAATAAAACTTTTTTTCCCCTGGGCAATCTTGTAAGCCTGGAAAAAAGATGTTTCTGGGTTAAGAATCAGATCAATTTTAATCAGCAATTGATTCTTTAATGCCAGTTGAAAACTGAAAAAAGTTAGGCTGCTTTAATGAACAGCAGAGAAATGCTACTCTCTTGCAAGATTATTCATATTAATGATTTCCTAGTTTAAGTTTTCTGTATTTCTTGACCCCAATATAGTATTTTACTAGATTTCTGCAGTCCTGGTGTATTTTGCCTAGATAAGCAGCATTTTAAAGAGTTTTCTCTTCCTTTCTTTATTACCCATTCTGCACGCTCTTTGGAAAACAATGCAAGTGGGAGTTGGTTCATCATTCCACTGTTTTGCTATTTGAGCTGAGTTAGGTATGCTGTTATGTCATTTTGATAGACTAGCAGCACAACACCGCTGAATTGAAGTCATCAGGGATGCAACATCAAAATGGAGGCAGAGTGATGCTAACCAGGGATAGGAAGAAAAAAGTATGCCCTCATCAATCCAAAATGGCTAATAGGTGTCATTCTAATTATTCATACAATAGATCAAAGCTGTCAAACTCCCAGCCCATGGGCCGGATGTGTCATGCGCTGCCCACACCCGGTTTAGCAAAGGGGAAAAAAGTCCCGATACGTCACATGATGCCACCGTGACAACGTGAGTTTTACACCCCTACAATAGATAATCTGATTTTATCACTGAATGGCTGTAACAGATTTTACATGTCTTACAGCTTTTGTTTGATTGGTATTGCCACAAAAAGAAAAATACTACCGTAATACAACTAGGTAAGGCTGTCTTATGTGTTGAGATGAGATGGAACTATGTCATGGAGACATGGCCAAAAAGAAAGAAATTACTGGGTTATGTTTGCATCATAGTTAAGTACAACTGGGGAAGGAACCATTACAACACATTTGCAGTGTGTTCTTGCAAACTGAAAGCCAAATTCTATTAAAAATCTAATCTCAGTTAATTATGTAACCTCATTAAATCTATCCATAGAGCTTCTTGAGAGCTACTTTAGGAGAGTTGAATTGCTCTTTTCAGAGTGTTCAATGGTTATGGTTACTGCAGTGATATTATAGCTTTCTACAGTTTAACCTTGATACAAAATACTCTTCCCTTTAGAAAACTGAGCACAAAGCTAGTATCAACCTCAATTGTTACTAGATACTCGGCTTTTCACTCAATCATTCATTAGCTAAACAGCTTGCTATTATGTCCTGTTTCAGCAAAGGCACAGACCTTCTCCAGTGACTTACCTTTTTTCCCCCTTGTTCAGTCCTGTCTTATAAAGTTTTTCAACCAAGCACCCAAATGAACTACATAACTCGGCACAAAAAAAGGAACAGTCATCAATCAATACAGAAAAGAGCTCAAAGAAGAAGAGAAAGGTAGAAATGTTATATTGCTGGTCTTATTTGGGCCTTGATAATAAAAACAAGTAATGTGTATCACCTTCAGTAGTTGATGAGGCCTTTCCTCTGGCAAACTCCTCTCAGTTCTTAGGTCCAGAGGCTGGACCTGTGATGCATGCTGTAGCCATCTTCTTTCTGAAGTAGCTCCTGCAGGGCCTGTATTGTAGCTGAAACAGGACCTAGAAAAATTGGCTTGTTAGGTAACAACCCTGAGAAGGCAAAGTGAATAATCCTAAATTCCAGCTATCTACAGGGCTGAACCGCCTTCTGAACTACCTTTGCTTGACCTTCAGTTATCCCATTTTTCTTATATTTTACATTTATTTCGGTCCCAAGAATCAAGTCTTGATATGCTTTTTATTGGATAAAAATTATATTAGATTGAAGAGAAACACAACCCCAACTCATCCCTTTCTCTGAATTCATATGAAGTGGTGAAACAGGTAACATTGGAATAAACTGTCATGACTGAATTTTGCTCCCAATTTTAAAAGACAGAGGACCAAAAAAGATTGATTTATATATTTGATAGCAAAAAATCATAGAAAGTCTGGTAGAACCTTTAATAAACATCAATTTTGTTAAAAGGCATAAGCTTTCTTGACCTGCCCCTCATTTCATCAGATGTAGCTAGACTGGTGTAATATATGAATTGTGGTAAGGCAGAATGAGGGAGACAATAGATTTGGTATACAAATGCAAGTTACATATGAGACAGATTATCGGTATCTTTTGCTATTAAAACCCATTGTGTTTGTTTAGAGTGTCTAAGATTTCCTAAATCTTTTGTTGTATGTGTGTTTATCAGTTCTTGCTCAATAGTGGAGTTAAGGACCTTTGAGTTCAGCTATAGAGTATCCTGGGAAGCTGATTTGTTCTGATACTATTTTGCATTCAGACAAGAAAGAACTAGACTGGATCTAATCAGTGTTGATCAACCACACCTACTGCTTTGCATTGTTATAATTTTAGTGGAGAAACACACTCTGACTCCTGAGCGTAAGATGCAGAGCATAGCAAAGAAAGCAAATTAGGAGATTTCTTTTTGAAAAACTACACTTTTTAGAAAACTTTCACAGCAGTGAAAGAAAAGTTTTGGAGTATCTTAAAAGCTAACCACTGTATTTCCATCAGCTGGCATGGACTGAAGGTGAGTTCATTTGAGGGACATGAAGCATTATCCTAAGTTGGCAGATAGATTGTATTGGAGGCAAGAAATACTGAACAGTAAAGTCAGAATAAAATGTAAGAGGCATAGATTCTACAGTCACAGTATGTGTTCTTTGTCTTTTCTTCAGTTCTTATTGTTTTCAGCGTCATATAGATAGGGCCTTTAAAGGATGTTCTATGCCATAGGAAAAGTTTGAAGATGAGATAAATATGTTATTACATAATTTTAGATTATGTCGTGTTGCTTGAAGATTCCTAAAGTCTAGAGCAGTGATGGCTAACCTTTTCAGCACTGAGTGCCCAAAGCACATGCGTGTACGCATCCCAAAAATGCAATGTGTGTGCGTCTCCCACGCATGCATCCTGCCCCATGTATGCATCCCATCCCACATATGCACCCCACCCCCGCACATGCACCCCCAACACATGCACGCATCCCCGTGCATGCACCCCACCCGTGCATGTGTTCACATCCCCACGCATGCGCCCCGCCCCCATGCACGCGTGGCAGAGACCCGAAGACCAGCTGGCTGGCTGGTGGGAGGCGCACATGCACGGCAGACCTGAGCTGGGATGACAGCTCATGTGCCCACAGAGAGGGCTCTGCGTGCCACCTCTGGCACGCGTGCCATAGATTCGCCATCACAGGTCTAAACTATTTTAAAGTACTGCTAGATTGAAAAAGACCTGGGATGTCTGGAAAGAGATGGGGAGGGGGGAGGGGATTCAAAAAAGCCTGAGTGGTGGTTGTAATTGTGTGATTAAAGCTCCATCCCTTTCTACATGTATGTGAAATCAATGCATTATAAAAGAATGGGACCTCAATTACATCTACTGTCTTGACTCCCCTCTCACTGAATAAAGTTTTAAGAATAAGGCAGAATTACAGGGCAACTACATTTTCTTATGCCTAGTCATGCTTGTTAAAATCATTAAGTAACAGTGAGAATCATTTCAAACTTGTATTTAATTTTTATTCTGAAAGAGAAATCAGATCTTTTTTCCATGACTTCTGTATTAAGAGAAGTATTTTATGCTGCATCTAAATAATGTACAACATGACATCCATATTTAGTTACATAGCTGAGGTTACTGTATTGTTTTGAAAACAGAATTTCTTCACAGAAAAAGCTACTGCATATATCATCAAGGCTGCATAGGCAGATCCTTGTAGAACGAAGTGGCCCTGCTTTCTGAAGCTGTCCTTTGTGTTTTGTTAAGCCACCAAACACCTGCCGGGATAAATACAGTCTTGAATTGCTTGCTAAAGTTATCCAAGAGAAGCTGGATGGAATTTCAGCACTTTGAGCTCTTGAGTCTGCTCTGGTTTCCACAATATGCTCAGCCATAGTGTGATTTGTTCTTGATTGAGATCCTCCTCGATGAACTCAGCAACGGCAATTTATAAACATACCATGCTTTTGGTTTGGTATGTTGTTAGATATTTTTACATTAAAGTGACAGTGTGAAGTGTCTGTCCAGCCATCATTTGTCCTCCAGTTATGCATCACTCTTGAGTTTGCTCCTCATACTTATTAAGCTATGATTTACTTAAAAAGTGCTTATTAAAGAAACATTGCAAATATTTAACAGTTCCCAACTTCTGTATCAGCAGGGGTATCCACAAATGGAGGGGTCAAAAGAGATGACAGTCACAACTGTGGAATTGAAACCCTGATCCTTTTTATGTAGGTTGTGACTTAAAAATAACTATGGTACAGTTTCAATTGCATGCTTTTGATTGCCATCTTGAATTTTCTATTCTTTCCTGCAGACACAACTATCTGCTAGACAACATTAGTCATGCTTTATTATAGGTAAGAAAAACCAAATTCACACTTATAGAATAGGTGGTACCTGGCTCAACAGTTGTAACTATGAGAGGGATCTTGGAGTCCCAGTGAACAATCACTTAAATGTGATCCAGCAGTGTCCTGCAGCTGCCAAAAAAGCCAACACAATCTTAAGTTGCATTAATAGAGGGATAGAATCAAGATCACATGAAGTGTTAATACCACTTTATAATGCCTTGGTAAGACCACACTTGGAATATTAAATCCAGTTTTGGTTGCTACAATATAAAAAAGACATTGAGACTCTAGAAAGAGGACAGAGAAGAGCAACAAAAATGATTAGGGGACTGAATGCTAAAATATTGCAGGAATTGGCTATGTCTAGTTTAATGAAAAGAAGAACTAAGGGTGATATGATAGCAGAGTTCCAATATCTAAGGGGCTGCCACAAAGAAGAGAGGGTCAACCTATTCTCCAAAGCATTTGAAGGCAAGGACAAGAAGCAATGGATGGAAACTAATCAAGAAGAGCACCAACCTGAAACTCAGGAGAAATTTCTTGGCAGTTAGAACAATTAATCAGTGGACCGACTTGCCTCCAGAAGTTGTAGGTGCTCCAACACTGGAGGTTTTTAAGAAAAGATTTGTCTGAAATACTATAGGGTTTCCTGCTTGAGCATGGGGTTGGACTAGAAGACCTCCAAGGTCCCTTCCAATTCCTGTTATCCCAATGCAGCTCCTATAAACAGGCAATTATATCAGACTACTAAAATTCCAACTAGAAAATTTTATAAATATTTGAAATAAAAATACAGATACTGGAATGTTTGAAAGATTTTCTCTAGGGCCATGTCAGTACATACAACTGAAGTTCTATAAATAATACAAGGTTTTTATGTTTCTGACGTATTTCTCATGAAGTTTGTTCCCTAAACTCCACAGAAAAGCCTTGTTCACTTAGCACAAGAGTTTAACATTAGAGTATTCAACTCTGAAATATGGGTTGTGTAGACCCCTATCAATATTTCATGTATAATGTTCTATTTCCCATTATGTATTTATAAGCAACAATCCCAAGTCAATGGAAAATCATATATCAATTGCCTTGATATTAAAAAATGTTTCATTTGGAATACATATCCACATGTATTGCAGAAACCTTGAATTAATCCTTGAATTAATTGCTACATTTTACCCTTCTTTTTCTTGATTTAATCATTTTATGCCCAATAAGTAGAGTCTTCTGGCTGAGTTGAAAGACATTTTTAACACAAGAGCATGTGTAAAAGAGCAGACATAATTAACCAATAGGGCAAGAATTTTTTTTAAAAGCCAACATAGAAGCCAGCGCACTCAGGGTTAAAATATTAATTGGCTTTGAAGTGTCAAGTAAGTATTCTAATTATGCCAGAGTAATAAACATATTAAAGATTTATGAAAGGAAAAAGGGTGGTTGGGCAATTAATTGTAAAGGCAGGAAATCTCAGAAGATTTTCCAACATAAATATATCAGCCAGCAAATAATCTATTTCTCCCCCAAACAGTTCTATAGAACAAAGGATGAACTGACAACCCTTTAAGTTCTGCCTTTCATTTTCAGTTTCTAATTCTTAACATACTCTTTCTCTACCTCTTATGATTCCCTAGAAATATTTGACCTTGTAACATTGAAGAAAGAGAATCATGAGAAAATGTAATTATATCGGTGTTTAAAGAAATTCATTAAGAAAGCAAAAAGAATGGAGTGTAGAGAGAATAATCTAAACTGCACCTAACTAGAAGTTGCAATGGAAATCTGAGGAGACCTATATACATCATAACATGTTTTTTTCCTCTGAGAACTCAGCATTAGGAATGATTTGCCTTTGGAGTTTCACAAGTACACAGATATTTAAACAAATGTTTCCTGCATCTAAGCCAACTTTCTAAGCAATTATAATGATGGAGTTTTCACTAGAAATGTTCCCGTCTAAGGAAATATCTAGTAACAGTCAAAAGTCTCTTATGATCTGAAGAAAAACTAAACCATGGCTGGTTTTTAAATAGGTGAACAAACCATTGCTTCCACAATTGTGAGTACACATTACAATGGTGATAAATGTTTTAAAGGTTTAAACCCATGCACATCTAAATATTTTAAATCGGCTGGGACTGAAAAACCTATTGGGTGAGCATTGAGAGAGTGGAAAGTTTATGAATACTGTATAAAGCTGTCTACCTTACAAGCACTTGTAGCTTGTCTGAAACTTACTGCACACAGCATGCAGTTCACATATTGTAGTATTTTCCGTACACATGAAATGTATGTTGGAGCTAAGGAAATTTTCATTTGCTTTTAGCCACCAAAATATTCCATTGATTAATGGTCAGAAGAAGCTGTTGCAGCTGCTAAAAGAGGAGGAATAGGAAAGGCAAAGGAGGGAAAAAGAGAATGAACCTAATCCAGATTTGGTATCGGATCAACAGCTGCAACAAAATTTTGTTTCCTTTTTTGGAAGGGAAGTCGTGGGAACTCTTGATCTCCAACACATTCCATAGTCTGCACGTGCCTTTGAGATCAACATATAAGGGGCCCATGTTACATGTATTCAGATTCCACAGTGCCATTAAATATCAAAGTCCACAGAACCAAACTAAACTTACATGCATCTGTAAAGCTGCCTATTTTTAGGCTTTTGGAAGTACTAGTACAGGGATTGTTTTGTAGCCCATTAAGGCAAGCAGTGGATAGGAGACAATTCTAGACACTTGCATCCTGTAAGATATGAAGAGTATTTATTTTCAGCAAGTAAGTTCAAGGCTATTGAAAGTATTTGCACCTATAAGGAATCATTATAAATAGCATGATCACTATAAATGTCTCATTTTATACTGGTCATTTGAAGAATTTGCAATCAAATCTCAGATGAGATGGCCAACCGTTTAGTGGCAGTCAATAGTACTTAATCATGTTTGGAGAAATAAGGACACAATTGGCAATTGTTGATGCAAAGTGGACAGAAATATATTGTGCATATTGGCTTTGCCAGAATTTTCTGTTTTGTGGAGTCCTTACTGCCTAGAGTTTGTTTGTTTGTTTGCAAACCTTTTATTAGGTAACGTCGGTGCAAGTGGTTTGCTCCCCATATATAGTAGGCTGCCCTGCAAGCATTGATGGAGGTATGTTTTTCTCCTTAGTAGTTCTTTGACTATTGTTTTCTGCTTGATTGTTTGTCTGCTGTTAATCCTGCTTATCTGGGTCTTGGATGCTGGAGAGGATCTGTTCTTTTTTTTTTTCCTTCTTAGCTTTTTAATCATCTCTTTTGCATGGTGTGTAACTATTGGACTTTCCAAGAAAGTCCAGTTGCCTTTTGAAAAGCACCTTTGGGTGCGCAAATATGTGTGTCTTGATAGCTGATTTGTCTGAATGCCAAAGTTCCAAGAATTCCGTAGCTTTTTTTTTTTTTTACTTTAGCTTGATCTAGGATGTTCAGATCCCCAGTTGAAACTATGGTTCAACTTTCAGAGAGAAAGACATCAAAGAATTATATTCCGGTTATATTATATATTCATATACAAGGTAAGACACATTCTGATAGTCACATGAGAGTAATACCAGAAAGCCACAAAACACTGTGGATACTTTTGATCTCAGAATTAATAATCAGAACAAAATGGGAAGAAAAGAAGAAACAAGGTAGTATAGCTTTTCAGACCTGACTGATAGCAACATTCCAGGTCACATGACCAGGTAGGAGAAGGGAGGGGGCTTAGCATGAAGGAGTCAACAACATACTGGACTACTGACTCACTGAAATCTAGAAATCTCCTCTAGGGGGAACATTATTCTTTCTATCCTCTGGTTGGATGTGGTCCATTTTTAACTCAATTTTTTTCTTTTGCCAGCTTCTCCTGCTGCCCCCCACTGCTGCAAATTTGGTCCTCTTCAGATGACACAGTGTCTCAAGACCTTTACATAAGGTTATTCTTACATCACTTTGAATTGGAAAGGATTAAAAGCCAAGGGGAGAGGGTAAGAGAAGATGAGAGATACAGTATATTAATGTTCAGAGCTAACAGTCTGCATTTAGCAAGTCTTAAAATGGGATGCCAAAATAGGTTTTTGAAATTTAATTTAGGTTTACACAGGTGCTGAGATGCCTTCAGGCTGATGGGAAGGAAAAGATCCCTTGTTAAAAAAAACTCCAAAGTCAACTGCTACATTTATTCCTAAGGCAATGCATACATGGCAAAAGTGAATATGGAAAACATTAAATCCATAGAAGAAAAACTGAACATATGATTGGTAAAGCGTCAATTTAAAAAAAATACCATCAGAAAAGAACTTAGAATGCTTCCCCCCAATAAATAAAAAGTAAAGCTCATCTTCCTATATATTCTGAATATAGTTTTGCAGAAATAGAAAATACTGCTAAGTACATAATATGTGTTCTATAAGATGTTTTTCAACATATCGCTGCATTACAACTTGAACCTCAAGAAACAGAACAGAATAACAGAGCTGGAAGGGAGGTCTTCAAACCCATGCTCAAGCAGGAAACCCTATGCCAATTCAGACAAATGATTGTCCCATCTCTTCTTAAAAACCTCCAGTCGGTTCACTGATTAATTGTTCCGTCAGGAAATTTCTCCTTAGTTCTAGGTTGGATCCCATCTTGATTGTTGTTGTTAGTTGCGAAGTCGTGTCCGACCCATCGCAACCCCATGGACAACATTCCTCCAGGCCTTCCTGTCCT
>JANHJO010002875.1:0-11062 GCA_032468235.1 Pseudoxyrhopus heterurus
ATAGGTTCTCCTACTCGAGTAGGGGGCTGGACTAGAAGATCTCCAAGGTCCCTTCCAGCTCTAGCCTAGCCTAGCCTGGTCTAGCCTAGCCTAGGGACCATTGACACCAAGAAATATTGCTGCATATTGATACAGGCTATTTCTTTGATTATGAACTGTTTTAGAAGCTTTTGAAATCAACGAGGCTCCATACAGCCTTTGTGTAATAAATCGTATAGTAAAAGACAGGACATATGTTCTGTTCTTGGAAATACACGTGGAATAGTAATGGGAGGGAACCATGTCAAAAAGAGTGGAGAAGAAGAATACAGCAAAACAAGGGTTAATTTATCTAACTTTAAAAAAAAATCCAGTGGTGGGTAGATTTAGAGTAAAGAGCTACTGTAATTAGCAGTTTTGAATGTATGTTGCTAAGCAACTTTAATATATGTAAAGCATGGGAGACTTTTTTTCTCTCTCTAAATTTTTGGATGTCCTTTATAATTCAGTAAAGTTTGTGGAAGTTTTAATTTTCAGATTCAGCTGCCTCAGCTAAGGAAATTAATGAAATTAATTCTTAAGGACTTCAATGAATCTCCTGTTAAGTATGACTGAGTTGGGATCCAGCCCAGAATATTTAGTATCCAAAACGAATACTAAATGGGTAATTAGTGGGTCATACTAATTAACTGATTGTGACCCACTCTACTGTTTGGTAGAATAGTTTCTTACTATTAGGCTTCTAAAGTGTGCATGTGCACACAAACATGTGCATGTTTCGTAGAAGAAGAATGGCTGATTAGAAATGTAGTATTAGCACACTACCAACTCATACTGTCACCAAAAAAAAAAATTCAGAAGCAGTGATTGCCAACCTCATCAAGAGACCGATGAGAACAATATGAGTAAATGCTGAGAAATAGCTCTCACTGTTGCCAATTCAGTTTCTCAAATGGCCTTCAGAATTTTCAGAAAAGCACTTACTGAGCTTTTCTAATCTAACTTTGAATAATTGGTTAAAAGCCACTTTGTTAACCTGCTTTAAAAAAAACTGAATAAAAACTTTTATACGGCTAGAAAAGATTAACCTCTGCAAAAAGGTCTATAACAAAGATGAAAATACAGGAAGGAAAACAGAATTCTATAACATTGAAATTAATTTACAGGCTGCCACATTGTTGTGTTAGCAATGGCATTTCAACATTTTTCTATCTAGTTGGGAACACTGTAGTACCTTCTAAACACTTAAGTTCACTTATTCCATCAATACTATGGAAACAATGGCAGATTTCCTTCAGAGAATATGCTATTGAAAAGTAATATGCAAGATGGAGAAACCAGATATTCACCTTGACAAATGATTCATGCCTATTTTCATTTCTTATGAATGTTTTTTTAAAAAAAAACAATCAAAAAAGGATTTTAAATTATCAGACCCAATGTAGAATTCCTATGGAGATTAATTAAGAATAGTGTTCAATGGAAAAATAGCATTTAAGCAGTATTGAAATAAAGGGAGTACCAATTTCTGGTGGGTAAACATGGGGCGGCAGATAAAGTGTATTTTTTTTAGAGAAGAGAACAAGTCCAGTATATGCACTGTGCAGGTTACTTTTGTTGTGGAAGAGAAAAAGATAAAGTTTTGGATAACTGGAAAGATTTGTTGATGCACATCTCTTAGCTTTGGTGGTTGAGGGAGAGACGCTATAGGCACTGCGCACCAGAACAATTAGACACAAGGATAGTTTTTCCCCAAATGCCATCACTCTGCTAATTCCCACAACATTGTCAAACTATTTAGTAAGACTGTATTAGTATTATTCTTCTCATCCTTCCTATTACCTATCTCTTCCCGCTTATGACTATAACCGTGTTGCTTGTATCTTTACAAATTATATTGTTGTATTTGTTTCCTAGTATGATTTAATTGCTTATTAGTAACCTATGACTATCATTAAGTGTTGTATCTTATGATTCTTGATGAATGTGTTTTATTTTTCTTTATGTACACTGAGAGCATATGCACCAAAAGACAAATTCCTTGTGTGTCCAATCACACTTGGCCAATAAAGAATTCTATTCTGTTCTGTACAATAGTGGAAGAACAAGAAGACACTGCACTGTAAAAGAATTGTAATAGGTTTTATTTTCATTACAATCCAACAATGTTTTTATTTTATTTATATAATCTATATATGCTGCCTCCATCCAAGATTCAAGGCAGCTCAGAGCATAATAAAAATAACAATAGTCCAAAAATATTCAGTATGTAAAATGTTATATCTTTGTAACATTATGAAAACATACCAACAGTAACATCAACATTAACGACCAGACGGCCAATGAATTACTATTCTTAAATTGCAGACTTTTCATTCCTTTAAAAGACTTTTATGGTCGCTTATCTCATTTAATGCTTCTGAGAGGCTCACAAAAATCCATAAAACCAAAAACAGACCCCAGGCACTGGACAGTCTCCCTGCTCAACCTCATCCTAGCCTAATGCTTGGGGGAAGAGCCAGATCTTGGCAGACTCTGTACCCAAAGCTCCAGGATAAGGAAAAACAGTCTGCCTAAATATTAAAAAGGGAAGGAGCAATTCTAACTTCAGGTAGGGAGCAAATTGTTCCAAGGGACCATGTCCTGTTTGGGAGGGGGGGCATAATATTGAGGAATAGGTACATACCACTTGCTTTCTTGACCACCCTATATTAAGTGGGGATTCTGCAGATGGTCCCAAATGTAAGATGGTCCCTAAAGTTACAATGGACTATATAAGTAATAACCAGCTACATTTTGCACCACTCTGAATAGTCCTCAAAGGCAGCTCCATATAAAGAGGACCCAGTATCTAGTCTCTGAATATAGAAAGCTTAAATAAGCACCATGATTGAAACATAGCAGCCCCTTTAGTTTAGCGAAGATTTCTTCCGATGGCTCTAGAATTGCAGCTTAATATGACTAATATTTTCCCGTTAAGTGACATGCGATAAATAAAAATCTGCGCTGACATAGGCTTCTCGCCAGCTCAAACTACCCCTAGTATACTACAAACTGTCAAGCTGCACCGTTGGATCTTTACTACATAGGACTGAAAGCAAGGCACAATTCTGACACATATTCTTGTAGCATTGGCCTAAGTAGATGCCTAGTACACCAAAAATAGAATGAACTATTAATCTAATAATATCTCATACATCAAACATAAATCATAGATACTCCCTAAAGAAACAGAGTATGCACCTTCACAGAAATGAAGAACCTATAACTCTCAGATACCGATGACTAACAACTCCAGCGTCCCTTACTATTGGCACGCTAACCAAGGATGTTTGTGATATAGTTTGCCAAAATTAAGAATGCAGCAAAATCTTACTCTAGCATAATATACAGCAGGGGTTACCAACCTCTCAGACCTCAGAGACCACTAAATTCATAATTTTAAATCCCGCAGACCACTAATATGAATCCAGCGCACCGCTCACTGAAGCGCCTGGACTCCCAGTGATGGGATGGTGTCCTTCAGGCACTTAGCTTGGCTGCCTGTTTCTTCAACCTTAAAACACTCGAAGAGCCATTTGGACCTGTTTCCCACAGAAAACAAAACACCGGGATCTCACATCTCTCTCATCTCTTTCTCTCTGTATCTCTCATCTCTCTCCCACTCTCTGTCTGTCTCCATCTCTTTCTCATTCTCTTTCTCCCATCTCTCTCTCATCTGTCTCTCTTCTCTCTCTCTCATCTCCCTGTCCCCCCGTCTATCTCGTCTCTCTTTCTCTCCCTCTCATCTCTCTCTTTCTCATCTCTGTCTCTCTCTCTCTCCTTCTATCATTCTGATTCTCCAGCGCTCTCTGGGTCTCATGGGTGCTTCTTCAGCCTTTGTTGGTGCCAGACGCACTTCGGTCGCTCAGGGAGACGCATGACCTGCTCTCCGCCCTGAGATACTCACCCAACCCGGCTGCAGCCGATGCTCCACATCGTAATGGGCTCCAGGAGGAGGGGACGCCATCTCCCCCATTGTGAAACATGCTAAATTTAACTGCTCTGCAAGAGCAGTGAGCAGGCCATGGAGGCGCCAACAGCAGTGGTGGAGAGAAACGGCCGGGTCGGGCCACTGTCTTGGGGCTGAAAGGAAATCGCACGTCTCCCCGAACGACTGAACTGCGGGCAGCACCAACAAGGGCCAGAAGAAACGCCTGCGAGACCCAGCAAAAGATGAAGCTTTGCTCCCGTTCTGGAATATGGAGCAAGTCTCCATTCCCTTCTCAGGCCAAGTGAGGAGTAACTGGGAGGGGAGGGTGAGGCCAACCACTGATGGGTTCAGCCGACAGGAAGCCACAGCAGGGGGACGAAAGAGCTGCAGGTTGCCAACACCTGTTGCTTCGGCCTGCCTGGGCCGCCACCCCCCTTGCTGCAACAGCATCATTACCTCATTCCGGCCGGCGAGGGCTGCACTACTCCTTGCACGTTCACCACCTGCAAAGTTGCAAGTTGCATGTACTTCCCTCTATGGCGGAGATTTCCAGCCCCACCACGAGCTGCCTGGCTGGTCCCATATTCCAGAGCTTGTCACAGGACTAGCCCATTGGTCATCCCGGAGCAGCTCCTCCACTCGGGTGCGCTGCGGACCACCAAAATTTTCTCGCAGACCACGAGTTGTCCATGGACCATTGGTTGTGGACCACTGATATACAGTATATTAGAAAGTTGTTTTCGGAAGATATCCAACAACTCTATTTTAAAATTGGAAGTAATCAATAATTGACATTTTTATTTTCCTGACTCTGGAGCCAATTAATTTAGGGGTACTATTTTAAAATAACCTAATATTGGCCCAACGTTTTTATAATCCAATGTTCATCAAATTGCTCCCACCGTTATGTCTATTTACCTATATAATTTACCTTTATTCTTGTTTGCTTCTGTATAAGTAAATCCTGCAGATTGCCCTGTTTTCCGGCCAAACAGTCCCCAGAGATTAGGGCCTACCTTGTGCTTTCCACCTTTTTCAACTGTATGGCATTGTGAACATTTCTGAACAAAGATCTTTTTACCCTTTTCAAAATCACCCATGGTAATCTGTGGGGGGAAATGTATAGAAATGAAAGTCTGACATGTTTTAAACTATTATTTTAAATTTATCTATTCCCCCAAACCTACATTTATGGTATAAGCCAGAAATGAAACAAGATCTAATATTATGGTACAACAAACTTCTATACCAAGCAGTTAGATCCTACTTAGGTTATTCAAAAGAAAGATTCATGAGATTTATTTCCAAATAAAATGTACATTGGGTCAAATTATCCCACGTAGACTCGAGTTTTAACAATACTTTCAAAGACATAGACTCCCTGTACAGAAAGTCTTTGACTTACAGCCATAATACAGGCTAGAATTACAGTCACAAATTATGCTGGTCATTAAATGGGTCATCATGTGACTGACCTAATTTTATGATATTTTTGTAGCAATTGTTAAGCGAATCACCATGGTTGTTAGGCAATTCTCTTAATCCATTGTCTGAAATGGGCAGTTTTTGCCAGAAACCAGAAATGCCAATTTCCAGCAAAAAACATCGTAAATCAATCACATGACTATGGGATGCTGCAAATGATTGTAAAAGTGGGTTTGTTGCAGAGTGCCCAAAATGCAGTCATGTGATTGCGAGGGAGGAAACAGTTGTCAGAACTTTGAATCCAGGTTGAAAGTACCTTGTTTTGGGTCTGTTATAACTTTGAATGTTGTTAAGCGGCCATTTGTATGTCGAGGACTTCTGTAGACAATAACACTTGATTCTCAATATAGATATATAGGAAGATGCCCTACTGTCAGATTGTTGATGTAACTATTCATAATTTTCAAAACCAACAAGGTGCTATTTTTCAGGGTTTCAGAATAGTTTTTTCTTAGAAATCTCCAAATACTAAGTTTTCCCCCCATATGTGAACCATTATTTAGTTATACAGTAGTTTTAAATTACTCATCATTCTTGCAGGTGCCAAAGCAATGTGGTCTATGATTAAAATAATACATTATTATTGTTGCCTTAATTGGACATTGCTTCTCTTCTTGAAAAAAAATCAAACTGAAAATCCTAAGCACAAGGTGATAAAAACCATTGCCAGGTTTTTATACCACAAATAGCCTGTGTGTAGAAGCATTTTTACTTGGTATCCAGATCTTGATAATGTAGAGAAATCCTGGGGGAGTTCCCCAGGATGCATAGTCCATAACAGTGAGATACCACTGTAAAGAAAGGTTCCTTGAAGAAAGGTTACATTTGAAATACAAGTAGTCCTCGACTTATGACCACAATTGAGCCCAAGATTTCTGTTGCTAATCAAGATAGTTGTTAAGTGAATTTTGCCCATTTTATGACCTTTCCTGTCACAGCTGTTAAGTGAATCATTGCAGTTGTTAAGTTAGTAACATAGATTTAGCCCTTGCTCCACATGACCCTGGGACACTGTAACTGTCATAAATACATACCAGTTGTCAAGCGTCTGAATTTTGATCACATGAACATGGGAATGCTGCAATGATCATAAGTGTGAAAAATGGTCATCAGTCACTGTAATTTTGAACACTCACTAAACAAATGGTTGGAAGTTGAGGACTATCTGTATAGCTTTCCCAAAGTTAACAACTGTTAAGACAGTAGAGTATCGTTGTTTTTTTATTTTAATAATATTAAAGTTGAGGTAAATTAAATGAATATCTACTCTTTCAATCAACAAAATATAGCTTGAAGTGAGAAATACCAACAATATTAATACAAAGGTAATGTGGAAATAAATGTAAAGTGAAATATAGCTTATTCAACAAGTAATTCGAAGATATTTCTTGAAGTATATGCATTCCAAAGGAATCTCAGATCTTCAAATCAGGGTGCAGAAAGATTGGGACAAACAAGGTATAAAAAAATCTAATTGTGTATATTTATTATTGAAGTGCCTGCAAGCTATTGACTAACTGCAAGAATACAAGTAGTACCGTAATACTGGTACACACTACATATAAATCCATAATACAATTCAAGGGCTTTTTTGCAATTATAATTTCACAGTCTGAATGTAAAATAGAGGAAGAACTATTTAGAGTTTTCCCTATTCCTACTATTTATATGTTTTAAATTTATACCTATTCTCCTGGAAAATTAATTTGCAGTTAAGTTTCTGAATTAATTTGCAGTTAAGTTTCTGCTACATGCTTTTAACTATAAAATAAAAGTGTTTAGGATTGAGCCCATTATATATGTGAGGATTCAAGTTACAGGTCTTGACTCACAAGCTAAGAAGGTTGAGCCTGGTTCAGTGGGAGACTTCCAAGAAATTCAAGGGCTGTAAGTTAGAATGGAAAGTAAAAGATAAAAATTCAAACAAACATAATGCTGAGCTACTTCTGAATCATGCCAAGAAAGCTCTTTGGCTGTTTCCGTGAAGTTAACGAGTCAAGCTAGACTCAAAATTTACCTCAGAAAACAAAGATATTGCCCCAACACAGGCAATACAAAAGAACTAAAGCTTGTACAAAGGAAATGGTAGTTAAAACATGGGGAAATAGATTTCAAGAAGCATCTTACTCACATTAAAATATCTTTAAATACATGCAACACAGGGATGATCTCTAGAGAACTTGATGGACTTTATGGGGAAAAGAAATTGCAGAATGACTGTGCTTACTGCAGAAGACATATGATAAGTACTGGGGTTAAGAAGAGTATATTATGAGTCTGAGGCAAATAGCATGACCAGAGAAGATGTGCCTTGACCAAAACTATCACATTGCCACATCCAAGCCCTGTTCATCTAATCTTTTAACAAAACACTGTAATCCATCCCTAAAACCATTCTCTATTTTAGAGGACAGAAAAGTGACTAGTGTAGCAGTGTTTTAAAAAAGGTTTGGGGAAATGCAGCTATGAAGTTATAGAACAATTTAAAGACTGGCAAATTGGGAAAGAATTTTGAAGGAAACTCTTTAAAGGGCTATTATAAAGTCCCATTAAAGAATAACTTGTGTAGGTTAAGCCCTATCTTCCTTTCAAAATTCTGTAACAGTGGATTCTTAGAAAACTTTCACATAGTTCCTTTCCATAGTCTGCTGAACAAATGTCACAAAGTTGTGATTAAGGAATGGTCCTCTTTTAATTTGGTAATTGGTTACATAGAAAAATACCAAGATAGTTTTCACAACTGAAAGTTGTGCTCGGATAGCTATTCAATGTTTAATTGTGGAAAAAAAATTGAAAAAAATAATTAGAAAAGTTAAAAATAAAGCTTCCACTATTTTATTATCTTTACATTTGGCATTTTGACTGTTTTTAAGACTATAGGGTCTAGTTAACATTATGATAATTTTTAAAAAGGTAATATAAAGCTATAAAGGAATTAGAAATAATCAAGATAAGGAAAATCTTGAAAAAGTGTATTTGGAGCATTTTAACAGAGGGGGAAAAAGGAAGATGTTACATATCAGAAACTTGTTAACTTTCCATATAAAAAGCTTGGGTTAAAATCATGTATACTCTACATAGGTCCACTTGATTTTTATATACACCACTACAAACCTCATCGCACCATAAAAATAATTTGTCATTTCATAATTCACAGAGTAGTCTATTGAAAAATACACAGGATACAAAAAGTCCTGTTTTTCCCTAGATGGGAGTAAGTTTCAATAAATTGTGGAAGATTATTAGCAAAATACAACAGCAAGACATAAAACTACAGAGCGTTTTGTATAAAATGAATGTACAGGTAATCCCTGATTTACGACAACTGAGCCCAGAATTTATATTGCTAAGTGAGAAATTTGTCAATGGGTTTTGCCCCATTTTACAACTTTTCTCACCACATTTGTTAAGCGAATCACTCCAGTTGTTAAATTAGTCACATGGTTGTTAAGTGAATCTGGCTTCCCCATTGACTTTGCTAGTCAGATCACAAAATACGATCGCACGACTCCAGGACACTGCGACCATCATAAATATGAACCAGTTGTCAAGTATCTGCCTGTAAATATCACGTGACCGTGAGGGGTGCTGCAACGGTCATATAAGTATGAAAAATGGTTGTGAGTGCCTTTTTTCAGTGCCGTTGTAACTTTGGACGGTCACTAAATGAACTGCTGTTAAATCGAGGAGTACCTGTATATCTGAGGAATTCGTTTCCCCTGAGGTGAAAAACTTACACCTATTATTCAAAATTAAGATGCATTGATGTATTCATAAGGGTATGATGATTGAGCTTCAAAGATGAAGGGTAGGAAGCTTAAAATAATTATTGGAACACCTTTTAAAAAGAAAATTTAAAAGAAGATAGGGAACGGCCCCTGGAACCGGGACTTCTATCTGTATGACTGGGTTATCAGTCACCGTGAGCAGAGGGAGAAAGAGGCTGCACCTTCATAACGAAATAGCATTTAGACTCATATACCGCTTCTAGGCGCTTTTAAAGCCCTCTCTAAGCGGTTTATACAGTCAGCACGTTGCCCCCAACAATCATTTTACCGACCCCTGAGAGAAATACTGAGAGCGAAGCCCTTCGCCATAGCAGTAAAATATAGGCAGGAAACCTTTTCCCGCTTTTGAACAGCGGCCTCTCCTTCCTGCCTACCTCCTTTTATGTCAGAGCCAGATCAGGTCACTTTCTACGCTAGATTGGCCTTTCCCCTGGCTCGAGGCCGAACCCTCCCGCCAAATCGCGTCAAATCGAACGAGCCGAGACCACACTTTTCGCACGCACGTCGAGCCGCCGAGAGAGCGAAAGGCCAATTGCGTCACAATAGCATCGACCAATCGGAGCCAAACGTGCCGTGGCTTGTCGGCTGCCGATTGGGCCGTTTTAGCCACGGGACGATCTATCGGTTGCAAGAACCGCCACTGTGCCTCGGCATCTCTGCTGTGGGGGCGTGGGGACCAGAACTTTTGCGCTTTCGATAGTCGGTGGAGCATCGCCGTTGTCGGGTCTTTCCTCAGCGGCTTTTCCCTTTTTTTTTTTTTTTAACGTCTTAGCCGCATATCGGACTCACAGAGTCCACTGGAGTTGGATAATGGCCAATAAACAAAACGACAACAGTTCATAAAGGGACATCGTCCTGTCACAAAAGTGTGTAGACCTGGAGAATATCTTTACGTTCAAGCACAAAAGGGTTTTTTCCCCCTTGCAAAGGATCATTGGCTTTTCCCCACAACAGCTGCAACAGTGGTCCAAGACCCCCCACTCCCCCCCCAACAAAATGGAAACTCCAGGAAACTAATAAATCCGTTTTGTGATTGACTGCTTCATCACAGACAAGAGTCGAGAATCGGGCGAAGGAACCTGGTTCATTTTCCCCGTCCGTGCAGGGCTGCAATAACCGGGCTGCAAAAATTCGCCTGGCAGCAGAGAAACACGGGAACCCGGCGTGCGGATTTTTTCCAGACCAGGTTAAAAAAAAAAATACTCTGCCTGGGTTTGTTGTTCGGATCGTTGGGAGCCCGGAAAGGCAAAGCGAAAGAAGTGGTGCTAATGAATGTGTGATTTTGGTAAGATGGCGATGCTGATGACGGCGGTTGCTCTCCAGAACCGGTGAAACCGAAGTATGAATCACGTTCCCTCTGAGCTTTTTTGGAAAACTCCCTTCCCGTCCCACAGTTGCCTTTCGCGCATTGGGAGAATGACTCCAAAATAAAAGATCCAGGAACCTCCTCTTCTTTCCTTGAACCCCGCAATTCTGAAGATCGTTTAACGTCGCGCTCATCGTCTAAATCTGCAACTTCGGCAGCGAGGCTGTGTACAGCGAATGGAAGCGGAAGGATGCGGTGCCTGTAAAGTGACGAACCTCCCGGCACGGATGTAACAATAATGTGACTCTGAGCAAGAGGAGGTTACATTCTTTGACTGCTAATGTTGGAAATACCGACATCTGAATTGTTAGGGGTCTATAGTATGAAGAGCAGTCAGGGTTGATCTCCTCTAGGACTGACAGGTTTGATCGCCTTGCAGTCCAAGGGACTCGCAAGAGGAGATCAATCCTGACTGCTCTTTAGAAGGTCAGATCCTGAAGATGAAACTCAAATACTTTGGCCACCTCATGA
>JANHJO010002875.1:19803-32958 GCA_032468235.1 Pseudoxyrhopus heterurus
CTCTTCTTAAAAACCTCCAGGGTTGGAGCACCTACAACCTCTGGAGGCAAACCGTTCCTCTGATTAAGTGTTCTGTCAGGAAATTTCTCCTTAGTTCTAGGTTGGTTCTCTCCTTAACTAGTTTGCATCCATTGCTTCTTGTCCTAGTGCTTTCTTCTGAATACAATATATGAGCTACAGCTGACAAGTGAGAAAAATCTTCCTTGACAAATGCCACTGAATAAAATTACTGTTGACTTTTACCATGTACAGTAGTTACATTTAGTTTGTGACCATTCTGGATAGAAAGCAATTTATAACTGTTAGTGGAAACAGTCTGATCAGAAATGTCACCAGCTTTTTCAACAATCCTGGAGCAGCTCTTAAACAAATTTTCTGGATCTTGTTAATATGTTTTTTTCAACTTTTTGATAACTGCTTTTTCTGGATCCAAAAACACAACTGTCAGGGATGTGGATCAAGAAATTAATTAGACAATTTCATTGTTTCTTCATTGTTAAATATAAAATAATTCTCAATGAAGTGAACCTGCAACACTAGAAATGTTGAAAGAACATTTTTGTATTCATGGGAATGACAGGTAGCAAGATAGGCTGGGAGACGAAAGGTTGACAAGGAACCCACCAATCATTGTCCTACGGTATTTTATATTTCATTAGAGTAGCAGCAATGACCACTGTCATTCTCAAGGCATAGAAAAAGTAGACTGCTTTATATTGATATATTTTCCTCCTATCTCAATGATGGAAAGAAAGCACATCACAGTGGCTGGTGGATGAGCCCACAGAACATGTTCAGAATTGTTTGATAAAATCTCATTCCCAAATACTGAAATATCGAACACTCTAGCATTTAGTAGAGATTCTTCCAGAATCGCTGAAAGAGTTGGTGACATTTCTGATCAGAGTGTTTGCACTGAAAGAATCTTATATTGAAGATTACTGTTTTTGCAGCTGTCAAGTAGAGCTGAAGGTCATTCCTCAACATTAAGAACATGTTTGATATAACAATTGGACTATTTCCTGGCAAGCTATCCTTTTATTAAATGACTCTGTTTCTCCTTTCTCTTGTGGACTGCTTGAGTCATCTGGCCTTTTACAAAAGATAAAGGCATTATTCATAATTTCTGCTCTTTTCTTCTGCCCTCTAATTCTACACAATGTGGGACAGTATATTATTTGGACTGAGTTTCAAGATGTTCTTTCAGAATAGAGTTGATTACTTCTACAATTTATTACTTTTTTTATAAAGTTAGGAAAGCAACTGCTTTCCAAATTTGCTGGATTCAATACCTAGAATTCTAACCCTATCTGGGCCAAACCATGGGTTTTCAAACTTTCACACCTGTTAAACAGACTTGGAACCTGTTAAACAGAAAAATCCAAGAACTCCTGATCAAGAGGCAGTGATGGACAACAACTGCATTCAAATTAACTTTTTGTTATCTAAGTCTCCTACGGAAACCTATAAAAATCATTGCCTTGCACTGGACAAAACAAAGGTGGGATATAAATCTAATAAGTAATTCTTGTGGAACCCTTGGAAGAAGCCCTAATCCAAACAATAATCCATTTGGTGGTTTTGAGATCGTGAAAGACACTGTATCTTGTACATACCATAGTATGCTATTGAGGGCACGAGAAATCAAAACTATTTCAAGAGTGCTATGGGTTGCTTCCAAGTCTCTAGCTACTTGAGTCTTGCTTCCTTGTTCCCTCCATCACCCTAATATGGAAAACTAGAGATATTAAAATACATATGATTATGTATGCTGCTGATGACAAGAAATGATTGACTTCTGACCATACAAGATTTGAGTTATTTCTACCAATGTCACCTTGCACAACAGAGTATCTAATAACCCTTGTGCAATAGCAGAAAGTGGTAACCTATGATCAGTCTGGGTATTTATTTCTTTGTTGCAGTTGGCATCCAATCTAGTGTTCAATCTACTCTAGTAACTGGATTAAACAACTTTTACTGTGCAAATCCAACATGTTGAACTGGCATCTAGGAGATCTAGGTTCAAGTTTACAGAAGCTCACAATACCCCTTCATGCTGGTTGATTTCTTCAGCCCAGCTTACAAGAGAGTTTAAAGTTTTCAGTAGCCTTCCTATGACCTCCTAGTTGGGGTCTGTGACAATTCGCCACGGCCAACTTGCCATGACCAAGTCACCACGGCTAACTCATCATTGCCAATTTGCCATGGCCAACTCACTGCAGGACAACGTGCCACAGCCATCTTGACACAGGACAACCTGCTGCGGGACAAGAGTTACACTAATATCAAAGAAATGGTGGAATAGAATCATCAAAGAAAAGATGCAACAAGGAGGGAGAGAATGAAATGTAAATGTCAAAAATTAAAATAATTTTTATTTATTTTAAATAATTAAATAGAATTGTTAAATTGACCCGCAACAAGTTGTCCCGCTGCGAGTTGGCTGTGATGAGTTGGATGTGGTGAATTGGCTGTGGCAAGTTGTTCCATTCCTTTCTAGGTGTGTGTGTGTGTGTGTGTGTGTGTGTGTGTGTGTGTGTCTTGAAAAACCCTCATATCACCTATTGCATTTCACATTTTTTTTCTATTAGAACCCAAAGTGTTAAACTGCTGTTATAATTCTTTTATCTTCACCTTCAGGGAAACTGTTTTGAAAGGCAGCATATACAAATATTTCAAACGAATGACAGTGTTCCTCGTTCAGTTTTACTTCAGATCACGTGCACACACTCATCTATCTGTCTTTCTGCACCTCTGCAACACAGGCTCTATATACACCTCTTATTTACCCAATTCAACGTAGGTTCGAGTAGCTGGTCAGATGCGGTACATGCATCCAAACGCCGTATTCTAAAGCCAGCGGGATTATTTCTATGATTGGTTTAAGTCGAGAAACGAAAACAAGGGTCATTTCTCCTAAGGACGTAGTGCTTTGTAAAGACCCGGTATTCCGGTATCCTTTTAAAGAGAGCTAGTCAGCTCGGCGTCCTTTCCTGGCATTTCTGAGCACACCCACGCGCGTCGCCATCCCTTTGCCAAGACCCGCTGAAAAGGAGGAGGGGAAAGGGGCCTCGCTTACTCCCGCTCGGCTCGGGGCGGGAGGATGACTTAGCACTGAATCCGACTCCGGCAGGCAGGCAGGCAGGCTGGGTCTACGCTTCCAGGTCTTGGCACAGCCCGGCCGGCCTTCACCGAGCAAGACGGGTGGGCGGGAGCGCCCGCGAGGCGTTGAGGGAGGGCGAGACTGCACAGCCACTGAAGGGAGGAGGAGGAGGAGGAGAGGGCCCAGGAAAGCTGCCTTGAGGAGACGCCGAACGCGCCGCCGCCTTTTCGCGGGACTCGGGTCCGCTTCGCGGAAAGAAAGCGGGCGACGCCACCTTCCCTTCGGAGCAGCCAGCCGCCACTTTCCCCCCTCTACACCTTCCGCGTCCGCATTTTCCTCCTGCGGCGCGCCCCGAGCTCACTTAAAAACTCAGGTGGGTCTTCTCTCCCCTGCCGCCGCTCTTTGCGCGGGGAGTACCGGGCAGGGTGGGTAGGTGGGGCGGCGAGACCCTTGGTTTATCTAACCCTCCTCAGGGGAGGGGAAGGTGGGGGTTAGGATGGAAACGACCAAGGGGATGATCTCCCCACATCCAGTCCCCCCCCCCGTCAGAGGGGCTGCCGGCTGCAGCAGCTGGAGGGAGGGCGCCTGGATGCGGATAACGGGAGCGTCGAATCGCCGCAAAGCAGCCCCGAGCCGGGTCTGGAGGCCTTTTGCAGACTTTGTGACAATGGCCGTGTGCGGACGAGGTGGGGGGCAGCGGAAACAGAACTGCGCACAGGCCGGCTAGACAACTGCGGGGCCCGTTGGGGTCGGCAGGGTAGCAGCTGTTAAGGTTAGTTCCTGCACCCCCCGTCACCCCGTCCACACCCATCAGCCCGACCTAGGGAAGAGGCAGGAGGGTCTGCATTCTTGGGCGCACGCTGTTGACTGCGGGGGGTGGTGGTGGTTTGTGCGGGCACGCGGGTCTCGGAGACTACGGGAAAGTGCGGGTTTGTAGTTCCCTTCTCATACAGTACTTGCGTGCTCGTGGGTGCCGATAGAAATAACGCTGCGTTTTTAAAAACAGCCCACTTTAAACAGCAACAACCGGATAATATGTGTCCTTAATTCTCTCATGCTGCAAATGGATAAATAATATGAGGGCAAAGAGTTTTGTTATTATTTTTCCCCTCCCCGGGTTTTGCAGGCAGTGCTCCGTCCCCTGCATAGCAGGAGCTGCTCTGCATTAACGATGTCATCAGAGAAGCTGGGCCTGCCTGGGAAGGGTACTTTTCCTTGCATAATAAGGAAAAAAAAAAGCTGCATGCTTCAAGGGCTGTGCTATGATAAACCTATAAATGAAGCTTAAAAACTTGGAACTGACATCAGGGCATGATGTTATATAACTCAGTGGTGCTGAAATGAAATGGAATGAAAGGGCTTGGAAAGATCTTTTTGTGTTATCAGGAAAAAAAAAACCAAGGGGTTTTTTCCCTTTACCTACTGTATCATTTTGAAATACCTGGCAAATGAATTGTTCCTGTGTGTTGGAGAATAGAAATCTCAAGTTTTGATACCAGCAGACATATTGAAGTAACTTCTTAGTCTCTCTTAGATTTCAATTAATGAGAGAAATGTATTTTACTTTTAATTTGCTCAAAGTTGTACAAAACATTAATATTTCACGTTGTTTAAAATGTTTTACCAGTGCTACTGGTAATCTGCTGTAGGGTAATATTAAATATTTTTATCAGGTTATGGCAATATGGTAACGTAACAAGAATATCTGTGTTGTATTTTTCATAGTAAAACACATTTCCAAGGTCGTACAACAGCCTGCAGTGTAGCTTTCATTTAGCAATCTGTCATCTGTAAGATAAGGTGCCTGAGCCACCTTGGAAGATTATATTTACAGTGGTTCTTGAATGGAGTCTGAAAATAATTGGAATACTTTATAACTTACTTGCCACATATTTTTAAAAATATTGGCAGTCAGTTAAAGATGCTAAAAACTGCTAAATTGACTATTAAAAACTACAGTAGCAGAACTCTAGTGAAAATCTAGCACGTAATTACAAGACTGATAAAGGCTGTTATTCTCTAAGTGGTTAGCAACAGGATGCCACTAGCTAAAAGATAAAGCAGTTCTTAGTAGCATGTCTCTCTTCGGCTTGGTTTGAAATAGTTGTGTAACATATGTACATAGGTTATATATTTGCTCGTATTTCCAAAAGATGCTAATTTTAATGTTGTTTCACTAAGTGATAATATCCTTGACTTTCAGAAACTGAATTGGAACAGGGAGGGAGCAGATTAAAATGAAGTTGCCAAATAATTTTACTTCAGGATAAATTTACACAAGTAAGAAATTTAAATGCACATTGTGGTACTGTGCTGGAAAAAAAAATCAAACTATGTGCTGAGGAGGAGAATGGGAATGAAAATACTGCTACCACGGCTTCTCTGTATCCATTCATCTATAACATTTTTAGGTTGTTGTAGATGACTCCTTCCATAATAGAGCAAATGCTTCAATCTACCTCAGGAGTTTAGAAGAAAGATGCACACTGCATGATGCTGCCCACAGAGTTTTTGGTGCTGTCATTGCAGGGGAGCGAAAATGTTGCTGCTTAATTGCATTTTAATGGTCTTTGTGATGGAATGACTTTTTAAAAGTTATAAATATATTTGTTTGATTAAAATGTTTTGCTTCTGAGCATTATTTCCAATGTTAGCTGTTAATATTTCTTCACATATATAATTATAATTATTAATACGTGTTTAAATTATATGCTGGTGTGAGAATTATAATTTAAAATAAGTAGACTAGATCTTTTCTAAACCATTTGTAAGTATATTAACCCACTTGCAAAATGTATGCAGAAGTTAAAAATTAATTTTGTATGAATGCTTTTAGAATATGTTACTAAAATGAGAACATGATTAAAAATACATTAAAAACATAACTCATTAAATAAATTAAAACAAAAACAAAAATACCAAACTGAAGGTAAAATCAATTGAAGTTGTTGGAATAACATTTATATTATTGTTTTCTTTTAAGAGATGCATGTGCAATTTCTTATACATGAACTGAAATCAATATATATATATTAGAGTTATATGTGAGTTTTTTTTTTAATGGAAAGGCCAAAATTTGACAGAATGTGCATATTTATTTATTTTATTAGATTTGTGTTCTACCTTTCCTTTAGGAGTGCCAGTTTGATACACAATAATGATTAAAGCTACTGGGGGGCTGCGAGCTTTAGGTACAAAGACAATCAATTCTGAAAACCTTGTCAAGAAAATTGCATGGACTCATTCCTGCATTTACCAGGAATCAGGAATGACTTAATCAACTATTACAACTTCCTTCAGGATCTGAAGATGCATGCATAGTGCTTCCTTTCCATTTTTCTCTACAACAGTCTTGTTAGGTAGATTGGGCTGAGAGACAGAGAGCAGCCCAAGTCCAGTTTGTGCACAATGCAGAAGAAAAACTTTTAACATTAATTGTTCTTAAAATGCAACTGCATTTGATTTATAGTGAGTTTAATATCTAGCTTTAATGTTCCACTGATTGCTGTAGCATTTTGTGAATTTTTTTTGCCCAATATTTTATTATGTTCAGAACTCTGAGACTAACTGAATTTAGATTAGATGATTTCTTCTATCATAAACTAGTTTACTTAGTAGGTTAGAGAACATTTATGATAGCATCCTTCTTCTACTTTAATTAATGCAATTTACATATTGCTTTTTATGAAAACAACATCAGAATTCTTTACTATTGAGAATGCAGTAAAAACTTGACTGTAAAGTAATTAAGAGTACAGAATAATTAGGAACAAAATAATTAAGTCAGGTAAAAGAAAAAGCAAGTTTGGAAGGGTGAATGGATAATGCTAGAGAAAATAGCTCTTCCCTGGTGCCTCTCCATCTTGCTTCCGCTGATTAGAACAACATTAGGCCTAAAGATTTGCAATTCCTATCCCATGTGCCACTGCTTCCTGTACCTGGTTGTGAACCTGTACAATTGTGTCATTCATTGCTTTGCATACTGATGATCTCAAATTCATCGCTGGCATTTCTGGGTTGAACTAGAAAACTGCCTAAAACCCTGAAATGCCAGTTCTAGTCAATGTCAAGTAGACTGAGGCAGCAAACACCTTATGTTCCTATAGCAGAATTATGATCTGTGGCATTGCAGGTATGCGGGATGAGCAATGAGGCTTTGACTCCGTAGACTTCTCAAGTGCTACTTAGCAGAGCAGTTAATGGAAAGAATATTTCAGAAGTGAAGCTTATGGATTCCCGAGTTTTAAAGAAACAGATCAAAAGCACACTTTTTCTGTATTTCTGTAATTATTGTAGTCTGTTGTTCTATCATTCATGGCAAATGGACAACACTTGTATGTTGTTTGTAAAAAGAGATGGGTGGAAAATTTTGGGATGGATGGGTTATTCCGTTATGGTAACCTATCTACACATTAACAGCTACATAAGCTTTGATGTAGGAAACAGGCCAGACCTCCACAAGTGTTTGGGTTTCTTCAAAGTGCAGGAACTGAAACTGATTCCCAACTCTAGCAGGAAAATGACTCCATACAGCAGGTTCTGCAGTAATTGTTATAGTTAATTTGAACTGTCTAACCTCAAGAATAACCCTGAATGTCATCCTCATTGGTTTGTGAAGGATGCTTCTTTTCTTCGAGAAGCTTTGCAGAAAAGATTAATTAAAATAAGAATGTATATGCACAGATAATTTCCTATGAGCAAAAATATTATAGTGATGGAGCAACAGTTCTGTAAGCATTCTCAGCCAGTTTCAATATGTGAGCTTACATAGCAAACCAACATTGCCTATCACAGTATCCCTGCTGTGCACAGAGATGCTGTGATGGGAGGACCTCATTTATTATTTCCACAGTTTTAAACTGGAGATAGGAGACATTTGCAGATAATCTGTTGACATATAACATAATAACCACAGTTTGTGCTGTGCACACAAATCAGTTGCAAGGTCAGCCAACTAGTCTTAATCTGTTGTAATATTAGGATTTCATTTGTGGCAGGAGATTCTGAGGGAGATCTGTCCATGTATCCACAACATGAATATCTTATCTGGGAACCTTTTAGAACCTATTGAAGAAGAAAGCAGGATGGCCTGAGTCAGAGCCATGGCTATTGGCATTCCAGCTGGGGTGAAGTGCTGCAGCTGTTCCTGGAGATGACAGATGGAATAACTTGTGCTGGGGTGGCCTTTCAGGAGTCCCATTGGTAGCATGTTTTTGGCCTGTGCTAGATAAAAAGCAGACATTTTGAGGAATCTCTCATTTCTGCTTCCATACAAAGAGGTGGGATTTCTAATATGTATTAGAAACCCGGCCAGCATTTATTGAAGACATAGACTTTGAGGGTCTAAAAGTGAGAAATTATAAAATTATTATTATTTCATTTAATAGAACAGTATAATCGAACAAATATTAACCTAAGTACTGATGTATGATTAATTTTGAAATCTAAAATGATTTTATTTAGGAATTGAGGATTGTTTTCCTCCAAACTTCATTATTAGATATAATTCACTTTTAAAATGTGTCTGCTGGAGTGAAATCTTACATGATAATTAGGTCCTTCTTTCACTAATTCATGAGTAGATATCTTTTTTCTATTTGCGTATTGGATTACATGTGGCTTTATGAAGCTAGTGCACACTTCCTCACCCCCCACCCAGATTTTCTGGAGTAAAATGTCCTATTAGTTGCACATAGTAGGACAAAATAAAGATATTTACTGTTGAGTTTTCACTTCTTTTTTTCTTAATATATTTTTATTTTTATAAGACTTAAAACAACTTTTATCAAAAGTGCGCGTCCTCCGGTTTACAAAGTGTTGTGTTTCCATTACATACAGATTTCCCATACATTTTCTTCCATCTTCGTAATTTCATCACATTTTAGTGGTTGCATAATTAGTAGATTCTAGAATAACTATTCCCTTCTTAATACCTAGTAATAATATTAAGGCGCTTATACATTGTGATTTACATATTAGTCCACTTCTAAAAATAACAATCCATTATATTAATCTCTAATCTATTACACATTATCTTAAAGGTACTATTACGTCCTAGAATAAATCTCCATTATTATTCCAGTTCTGCTGTTAATCATCATTATTTTTCTATCACTTCTATTTTTACAACTTATCCATGGTACACATTCACAGTTTCATCAAATATTCTTTTATCAGTCTGGTTAATATAACACCCCATGATTTAATTACATCCTTTTCTTACATGTCTAGCTTCTCAGGAGTTTTCACTTCTGTACTATCAATTGTTACCGTGTTGAACTTTTTTCATGAATCTTTTTTCACTGCCTCTTGCATGTGATAAATTTTTGACAGACATTTGCTAGATAATGTTGTCATGTAATGTCAGACAATCCTTCAGGAAACATTTATCTCCAACTAAAATGCAGAAGAGTAGAGAGAGGCCATGGCTTCAAAGGTCCAGTAACTTCTACCTTCAGGCTAAATGCAAGTATATAGTAACTATATAGAGCCAGTTTGGTTTAGTGCAGAGGTGTCAAACTGACATCATGGTGGTGTCATGTGACGTATTGGGACTTTTTCCCCCTTCGCTAAACCGGTCGTGGGCATGGCCAGCGTGTGATGCATCTGGCCCACGGGCCGGGAGTTTGACAGCCCTGGTCTAGTGGGTAAGGCATCAGGCTAGAAATTGGGAGATTGTGAGTTCTAGTTCCTTCTTTGACATGAAAGCCAGCTGGGTGACTTTGGGCCAAATACTCATTCTCAGCCTCACTCACCTCATAGGATTGTAGTTGTGGGGAAAATAAGAGGTGGAAGAAATATTACATATGTTCACCACCTTGAACTGTTTATAAAAACAATAAAGATAAGATATAAATAAATATATGTCTCTGAGGTATTTGGGTACATTCATTTATGTCTCTGAGGTATTTGGGTACTTTATGTTTCCTTGCTGAAAGCTTTGCAAATATGAACTTCAACTATTCTGTAAATGTAACTTCAGTTTTTTCAAACTGGATAAGACAGGATATATGGCCCTTTTTTCCTTCCCTGATACATTTTCTCCGCCCTATAATATATCAGCACTATCCCAGACTAAAATCTCGTATTCCAGAACTCCTATTCCCACTGCAATCTATGTGGCCAGAAGAAAACAGTCAAACTACTTTTTTGGAGCACAAAACACTCCATCTAACTTACGCTAATAAGTAAAACTATACCATGTTTTAATTTTAGGGGTACAGTCCTCTGATAAAAGATTGAGATTAATGCTGAAGGCAGTAAATCTCATGATTCAAAGGGAGCTACGTTTGTTGAGGCAATTGCTCCTGCTTTTAATACAACAATTGTTTTGATTTACAAATCAACATGACATGAGATATTAAAATGTTGTATTCTGCTGTTTAAATAAAAATGCATGTGGATTAGAATCTATTGTGAGGGATTGGGCTAAGGGTTTTATTTGGAAGTAAGCATACATAATAAAATCTCTATTATACATTCTCCCAGTGTTGAGGAATAATGTTTAGAGTTCTTCACAGACCACTTTGGTTTTCACTGTGGTGAATTCAATCTACTATCATGTGCAGACTTCATAATTTCATAATATCCTGCAGTGTATTTTACTTTCAATTATTAAAATATTATACTATATAAAGTTCTATGCAGTGAGAACATCTGAGGTTTTTTGCTTGAGTTTGCATTAAATTCTACAGGCTGCAAAACATACTCACTTGAAAATAAGCACATTTAAGCTATTAAATCTTAAAGGTTTGGGTGTATCCACTATTTGTAACATAGATACAAATGATAAGATATCAAAGCTGAACATAAATAAAATATTTGAATAATGGTGGTAAACGATCTATCAGTAAATAATCCTGGAAAAAAGTGAGGATTCTTGTATTAGTTTTGAATAGTATTTATCCTTACATTTTTCAAAAACGGCCATCTTTTATAGATAGGTAAAAAAGGATGTTCCCCTGTGGCAGAGGGAAGAGGTTACATTTAAGCTAAAAGGCTTACCATATATGGATTTTTTTGTTCCCTGCTCTCATGTAACACATTTAACTGGTGGTATCTTAAGTGTTGATAGAAACCTGATCTAACGAAGTATAATTTATTTTTGATTCTGTGGCACTCTGGCAGCTTAACATGTGTTTGTGGTCACACAGTAGTGTCATATTTTCAGCTTTATCAGGAATTTTCAAGTGTTTGAAAACTGCCTCTTTCCAAAGACACTTTACAAAGACAATGGGAAATTCAATAATAATGAGAAAAAAAATCTACCCCGGAGGACATACTTCCACTACTTATTTTTGTCTTTACCATTCATAGCTGTAGGCAACAGGTCTTTTCCTTTTAGCACAGTGAAAACCTTGATTTAATAGACCTTGTTACAATAAACATTTCATGTGACAGAGATTTCTGCATTGATTTACATCATTTGTGTAATGATGTCATTTATATAATTTACATAATGATTTCATTATACAAATTATATAACTTGTCATGATGTGGTACTTTGAGATGATACTGGTGAATAATGAACCCCCTCAATCTGATTAGTCTGTTAAATGAGTTTCACGGTATTTTCACAGTACTGTGTACAGAAATATCAGTTCAGATGACAGTGAGGGCCGATGGGAATGGGAAGTATCCAACACGAACAGATTTCATACAGCAGGATATACTGGAGAAGAAAAAGGGGGTTCCAAATTCAGATACAGAGGTACAATTTTCCTGGTGCAAAGATTTTGCTCATATTTTGAATATTGTGAATGAATCCAAAATTCTAGTTAATGATGATGCATGCTTATAATTATTTATACTTCACTGCTTTAGCTTGTAGGGGCAAGTAAAGAGTTTGGAAATATTTCTTATTATTTTTGGGAGGTGTGAAACCAGTATACCTGATTTGCTTCTCTTAAGAGAGGAACATTAAACTAAGAATAAACCACTTTTGGGGAATGGAATAAATAAATCAGGGTTTCTGATTCCTATGTCACAGGATTGTGCTACTAAAAATGCAAAATATACAGTGGCACATTGTTTCTCATTTTTGAATATTTAAAGCTTAACCTAAGGCTTAATACCCATATTGTATGTACAGTACATATGGACCAATTTCTCAGAAGATGAAAAAAGGCTGAATATTAATACCCTGTGAAATTTGGTGAAATCAAAAGTGTCCTCTTTATCTCCCAGAGGCTGAAAGAAGATTGAAGGGCAAGTCTTAAGAGCAAAAAATGTTTTTTCTGTAACTCAAGTCCAGCACACAAATGCCTTTCCTATTTACCCTCCTATCGCATCCCCCAATACTATGTGACCTACCCCCTAATACAACATAATGGGTAAAGTTGGTCAAGCCCTTTCTACCATTACTTGCATAAATTCTTTTGCTAGCTCTTGCTTGCGTGTCATCTTTTTCACATTGCATTCTAGCATCAAGATTTACCAGCGCTTGAGTAAAATATCTTTTCTGAATTTTGGAATGGTTCTTTTAGGTTTTAAACTAGTTTGGCTGAACAGAACCATACAGAGTCCAGGTATATCTTGATAGCTGGCATCCAGTATTGCAATTGCATAATTTTAGACTCCAAAATTATTAGTCTTGTAGAGGATGCCTACTTTACCCAACATTTGATTATGCACGCGTTTCAAATCATGGACATCTAATTTCGTGCACTTGGGGATGTGCTTGTTCTGAGTGGAGCCCTGAACATCTGTCTTAAAATTGTTTATTTCAAAGGAAAACGGAGATAAAAGGAGATCAATTCCTGGGTAGGTCGCCTGTATCTCTCAGATGTAAGAATAGGGTCATTAAACATGGCAGTATTGCTTTCTGTTTTGTCCTTTTTGTGCTTAGACTGAAAAATAATCTTTCTATTTCTCTGTAGTATAGTGAGTAGGGCTCTCTTAACTCACTTTGACTTCCCTTAGCATGTGACCAAATTGTCAGCAGTATAATGATCACATCTGGTGAACCTTCATACATAGCAATAGCAATAGCAATAGCACTGTATTTATATACCGCCTATCAGGGTTTGCAACCCTCTCTAAGCGGTTTA
>JANHJO010002875.1:50971-65334 GCA_032468235.1 Pseudoxyrhopus heterurus
GAAGCAGTGCGCTTCTTACATTATAATCCTGTCCTGATAAGCAGCGTGTGATAATGTCATCCCAACTTTTTCTTATTTTTGCTATTTTATGTACCCTTGCATTATATCCCAGAAACTAAACAGCAATAAGTTACCAATTTTGCCTTTTATTTCCTAATGTGCATACGTTTACTCTTCATTTTTTTTCCAGACTCAGAAAGGGAAGGTTCATGGGAGCATAGATGTGGGATTATCAGTTATGTCAATTAAAAAGAAAGCACGTAGGATAGATCTTGACACCGAGGAGCATATCTATCATTTAAAAGTAAGGAGTATTTCTGCTAATTTTTATTTTCAAGTTTGGCTGTAAAAGGAAGATTAAATACTATTATTGGATTCCTCACGCACACTGATCTTTAATTAGGTAAAATCCCAGGATTCATTTGATGCTTGGGTGTCAAAGTTGCGCCATCATAGATTATATCGTCAGAATGAAATTGTGCGATCACCACGGGATGCCAGTTTCCACATATTCCCTTCAACTTCCACCACTGAATCTTCACCAGCTACTAATGCCACGGTGCTGGAAACTAAGGTATAATCTTTTTTGGTCAGGAAGAATACCATCCTTCAGTTCATATATGATTGTTTTATAATATACAACATTACTATCCACTCATTTTTCTCCTTTATGGATGCAAATGAAAATGGATGCCTTTATATATGAGTAACACTAACACCGAAAAGAAGAACATACTCAACAAAGGAATCTACACTGTACAGGTAGTCCTCGACTTACAACAGTTCACTTAGTGACCGTTTCCCATGGTCATGAGATTTACATTCCGATGCTTGACAACTAACTCACATTTATGACGGTTGCACTGTCCCGGGGTCATGGGATCACCTTTTGCAACCTTCCTGCAAGCAAAGTCAATGGGAAAACCAGATTCACTTAACAACCATATTACTAATTTAACAACTGTAGTGACTCACTTAACAAAAGTCATAAAGTGGGGCAAAACTCACTTAACAAATTCCTCACTTAGCAATATAAATTTTGGGCTGAATTGTGGTTGTAAGTTGAGGACAACCTCTACCACATTTACTGAAATATTTGTTATTAAATTTAATTTAGACTAGAGTGTAAGCTGCATACATGCTTCAGTTTTTAAAGAAGAGAATAACAATTACTACTTTATTTTTATCACAGTTTTTCTCCCAGAATTCTCACAGGTATATACATATATGTGGCTATATCGTTCTTTAGGTCTCACAGAATAATTTCCCCTGGCAACCGTCTATCCCTTGCAGTAGCAGTCTACCTGAAACATGTACTTCTGGCCAAAGTAAAGTAGTTGCTTGGTTGCAAGAATCAGAGGAGATGGACAAGTGTGCAGAAGGTCAGTACCTCCTTCCTTTAATCCTCACTACTACTGATAGAGCTACAAGGCGAACATAGCTTGAAGCTATAATGGAAATGTACTTATTGTATGTTATATAGCAAAAAAATAATAGGAATTCTCCCTTGGCTGTACTTAAAATGAAGCCCTTTCTTTTTAATTATATGCCATTTTTTCCCAAGAACCATCAACATTCAGATTTTCAGGACTAATCAAAAGTCTTTCCTAATTTAGTATATTTTATAGTTAAAAGTACTCGACTTCTACTTAACAAATATTTCCTATGTAATATATATCTCTGTAATACAGAGCTGAAAATTCTGTAGTTTCTATATATTATAGGTAATATCTGTAACAACCTAGTTTGTACTTTCTACTTCAATGTATCCTTTAAAAAATTTAAAATAGTTATCATTTAACTCAGAAATTATAATTGTAGGGATTAAAGATAACCCAAAATGAATTTTAGGATGTTCCCATTGTTTGCCTTGAAATACAATTTAATAAGATAGAAGAATCAAAGAATAAAAACCTTCCCTGAGTGTTTCCAGGCAGTTTTTTCGATCGGTCTTCCCACCAGCATATAAATTGTTCTGTTCTGCATATGGAATAAATTGCCATCATGATATCCACCAGTCTGTGAAGTTAATTCTGAGAAGGTTTGGGGACATGCAGGAAAAAAATTTCAACAGCTGTGTGGAATAGAGAAGGGAGCCCAAAATCTGTTAGCATAATGTGGCATGAACTTTATGGATTTTTACTTTTGTTTCCTTTATGGAATGTTAGTGGGGAATGGGGGTTTCAGATGTCATCATTTCAGTAAGTTCTCTTGTGTTCCTCTAGCAAATAAAATCTTAATCAAAGTAAGTTTTTGTTCTAAATCTGTTTTTTTTTTTTGGTTAGATCTCGCACATTGTCAATCAAATCTTGTAAAACTCAGTAAAATTCTTCAGAACTTAGAAATACTTCAGAGAACTCAGTCAGCACCTAGCTTCACAGATATGCAGGTAAATAAAATTGATTTTTAAAATTAACAATAATAATTTTTGAATAATAATTTCAAAATAATGCTTGCTTATACTATCTATTTTGCATTTGAAATATTCTCCGTATGAACATTCTCTGCTAACAACCAAATCATTGTCAGTATATGAACTTCTAGTATGACACAAGGTGGTGCAGAATTATTCATTATTAGAGTCCGGTTGTCTAATGAGTGTCAACTGAAATAATTTTTAAGTCTTAAATTGCAAACTTCGTTCTAAATTTAATGTTCAGTTGCCTTTTTGTTCTTTGTTCTTTGTGTTTAGAATTGTTCTGAAAAGAAAAATGGAATTATCCTAGTTAGCAAATTTTAGAAATAGTTCTTTATCATAAATGGTTGAAGAATTGTCCTGCAGTTTTTATTTTTGAAACTATCTTTAATGGCATGTTTGCTCTATCTGTACCATAATGTATAGATTAACACTTTGCTTATGTTTGGCAGACAACTAATGCTCGATGTTTGTTACTAACTTTTGCAGTATTGTCCATGTCAGTTTTGTCAGCTTTAACCCAATGCTTTACTACTTTAATTATTTTATAACATAGGCTAACAGTGTAGATAAGAAAGACAAGCGTGTCACCAGAAGATGGAGAACAAAAAGTGTGAGCAAAGATGCTAAAATACAGCTTCAGGTACTGAGTTCACTATGTTTTAACTATGGTTTGGTTAAGTATTTGTTAAAAATAATAAAAACATAAAATTAACTTGAATTTGAAGTACTGGATATTTAATTGTTGATAGTTTTTTAAAAATTTAAGGTCAAGATCTGCTGCTCAAATTATTTTTGCAATTATTTGTCCTTTCTTAGAACTGCCAGATCTCATTGCAGAAATCCAGAGGACCGCTGGAAAGTAGCAGATTATAACTATAATATAGTTATATATAATATAACTATAGAAAAAATTATTTCCATATAGTGGTTCTTTGGATTTTACAGCCTTGATCTGGTAACCATATCATTTCTCCTATGAGTATAAAGGTTTATTAAATGAAGAAAAAAGAGAGAGAGAGAGACAGAGCTAAATAGATTGTGCAGAAGCTATATGATTACTTGTTATCAAGACACTATCATAAGTTACATGTTGAATATATGTGTCTATTTTATGTGTGAATATATTTTGGGAAATCACATTTAATTGCCATACTTACAGAGCAGTTACACACAGCAGCAGTGTGCAAGGTTTTATCTACTCAAAAGCGATATTGTATCAGAAAGCATCTTTGTATAGATGCCCAAAGTTTTATTTTTCTATATGCCTTAATGTAGGGGGAAAGATCAACAAGTAGTGAAAAGACAATTATATATATATATATACACATACAGTATAAGATGGGACATGTGTAGAGTTTTCAAATGAACAATTTCAAAGATGGAGATAACTTTTTTCCCATCAACTATACAAACATGAGGTTTTGCAGGATACCAGAACTGCTCATTAAAACGCCATAAAATCAAGTCTTGGATGAAATAAAAATAGCATTAAATCTGTTGAAAAACGGCTGGAGTGAATGGAATTAGAGCCAAGATATTCAAAGTCAGTAGAGAAAATGTACTGTATATACTCGAGTATAAGCCGACCCGAGTATAAACCGAGGTCCTAATTTTACCCAGGAAAACTGGGTAAAATTATTGACCCGAGTATAAGCCGATCAGCGCTTATACCCGAGTCGGCTTATACTAATCAGCTGATTTTCAGGCCTAAATTGCTGCTCAGGCATCAATTTAGCCCCCAAAACGGGCCGATTTTGGCCCGAAAATCAGCCCATTTTTTGCCTCAAATCAGCTGATTTTCAGGGCTAAATTGATGTGTGCTGTGCGGGCATCAATTTAGCCCCAAATATTAGTTGACTCGAGTATAAGCGAGGGTGGTTTTTTCAGCCCTTTATGAGGGCTGAAAAACTCGGCTTATACTCGAGTATATATGGCAATTCAATGACTACATTCACTATTTCCCATTATTTGGCAGTCAGAGGAGGTTTCCATTGCATGAAAATGAGCGATTAAAATAGCTACTTTGGAAAATGGCAATAGTTGAAAGTACAAAAGCCACTGAGACTTAGAACTTTTACCATCATCCTATCCTATCCCCTTCTCTCCCTCAGGCTTGCCCCACAGAAGCCTTTCCTCTCCTATCCTTTGGCGTTTGTGGGGCAAGCCTGATGGAGAGAAGGAGGAGAGGAGAGGAAAGGCTTCTGTGGGGCAGGCCTGAGGAATATACGAATGAGCAGAGGCAGTGGAAGGAGAGCCCAGCAGGCCATTCAAAAGAGGGAGAGAGGAGACTGACCACCATAACACTACATGGCCCAGGCCAGTAGAGGTGCCTGAGTGAGGGTCTAGCCATACCAAGGGGGCCAGGAGAACCCGGACTCCAGCAGCCCTTTCAGGGGTAGCGTTACATAGATATAATGACAATTGTTATAAGTGTACAGGATAAATTGAATTTTTTTTTCTTCCTGGGAAAAAAAAAGGAATCATGACTTCCACTGCATTCTTTCTGAAGTTAGAAGTAGGAGAGAATGTGTTGTTACCCTGAGCCACACTACACATTGGAGCTTTGCAATAAAAGATTCTGTTTAAAATATGTGCCTCCAAGCTGGAATTAGTTTTGGTCTCTAGCTTGGAGACAACCTGCTATGTCTTTCCCCAAAATCAATTGGAAAAAGCTACCTTCTAATATCTGACTATTTGCCAGGCAGTATTAATTGGTATATAGTTAATCAGATAAGAAGGGAAATTAAGATTGCATATAAAATATTTCATTTTGTCCTTGAATTATATTTCGGTAATAAGTAAAATGCAACAATCTTTGAGTTTGTCTTTGCATGAAGTGTTTATAAAGCAGTGGTTTCGTCATACGTCTCAGTTAATGTCTTGTGTAAGGAATACTAAATTTAGACTGTTTTACTTCTCATGATCTTGATGTTGTTCCTCTGTTGATGCAGTCTTGGACTGCATTGGCTTTTTTGGCAGCTGTAGCACACTGCTGGCACATACTTATGTAATGGTTTGCTAGGACACCCAGATCCTTCTCAACAGTTACTGGTAGTTAGAATGCAGTATTGCAGACTACTTCTGCTGACTGCCGGCCGCCAGCAGTTCAATTCTCACCAGCTCGAGGTTGACTGAGCCTTCCATCCTTCCTTGGTTGGTAAAAAAACCCAGATTGTTGAGGGCAATATGCTGACTCTGTACATCACTTAGAGAGGCCTGTAAAGTCTAAGTGCTATTGCTATTGCTACTACCTATTCTATAGCTGTGTATTTGGTTTTTCTTGCCTAAGTGCAGGACCTTAGTGATGAAGCTGTTTTTTTATAGCAGAAATTTCAAAGGGATTTTTCTAAAATTATTCCATGCTTTCAAAAATTCTGTTTAGATTGCTTTGTGACCTCTTTATCTTAATTTTCCCCACATAGAAAGTATAATTCAGAGGCCTACAGAATTTGCACATTTCAGGATGAATGTGATGTTTTTGAAATTACGTGGAAAGATTTTAGAATAACAGAGAACAACAGTCTGAAGGATTCTTTTTCCATCAAGTCACCAAAATTAAACAACAAAAAAGAAATAAATATGCAGGATTCTAAAACATAGCTTTGTATTTTTATGTAAATTGATATTTTAGTCATATAGATGGGATTAATGAGGGTTGGTCTAAAAGCCTGGATCCAAATTTTAATTTTACTGTTTACTGTAGAGGGATGTTCTATATAAATATGGTAGAGCAGGTGTGTCAAACTCAAGGCCCGTGGGCCGGATCCAGCCCGTGGGGTGCTTAGATCTGGCCCATGGGGCCTCCTGGGAAAGAAGCAAAGTACCGGCTCATGGTGCCTCTGCCAGCAAAAACGGAGCTCGTCAGGGAAATAATGGAGCTCTGTTTTTGCTGGCAGAGGGCTGCAGGAGGCCATCACAGCTGAAAACTGAGCCCAGGAGGGCCATGTGTGGCCCTCATGAGCTCCATTTTTGCTTGGAGATTGCTAGCAAAGCAAACTATTAGCAAAAGTGGCATGTGATTACACAAGTGACGTCGAGCTGACACACCCACCCTGCTCCCCCGAGATCAAACACAACCCTGATGTGGCCCTCAATGAAGTCGAGTTTGACACCCCTGTGGTAGAGTATCCTTAGTCACACTAAGGGGTCCCATGTCAAACTATAGATCACATTGTGACTGCCCATAAGCTAAGGACATAAACCAGTCCAGTATCTGATTTTTTAAAATATAAACGATGCTGCGCTTCAGTGGTTACATTACCTAGACATTGGTGTTTGAACATAAATCTTTTTAACATTTATATTTTATTGGGTTTTGCTAATCGAGATGAAATGTTAATATATATTGCTAGTCCATGTATGATATGCCATGCACTAAAAAATAAATACATTTGTAATATGTTAATTTTGAAGACTGTTCTGATTTAATAATAATAATTTATTGACTGGGGGTGTGTTGGCTTAATGGTTAAAGACTCTGAGCTGGTCAGCTGAAAAAGCTGACAGCCAGGGCTTAAGACCCCAGTGCTGCAGAACAGGGTAAGCTCCTGTCCTTGCTCCAGTTCCTGCTGACCTAGCAATTTGAAAGCAAGCAAATGTGAATAGATTAATAGACACCATTTCGGTGGGAAGGTAACAGTGTTCAATGTGCTTTGGCATATAGTTATGCTGGCCACACGGCCATGGAAATGTCTTTGGACAGCACTGACACCCTCAGCTGAGAATTGGAGATGAGCACAGCTCCATAGAATCAGACACAAGTGGACAGGAGAAACTTTTGCCTTTACCTTTAATTTATATATATATATATTATTTTAATGCAGCACTTTAAATTGTTGCTGCTAAATTATGAAAACTGTTTGAAATAGGAAAAATATATTAGAAGCTACATGCAGTTATTGTTGGATATGTGACTTCTAAAAAAAAAGAATTTCATAATTATCCTATTGTAATAGACTAGTTCTCTTGGGTGGCTCATAAGGTTCCTAGATATAACTAAGCATCTGTTTAAATCATATCTGGAATAAAATGGAAGTGAACCTTTTCTCTCTTTTCTGTTCCCATTTTCCGTTCTCTTTACCTAAAATATAGTACTAAGTGTACTCAATATCAGTTTTAGCTGTATCCAGAGTTTTCTCACAACCTCCATCAGTTACTTCTGTTTCTTACCTCTACTCTGCTTCACTTAAACAGTGGTTTATTGTTGAGGACCTACAGGGATAGAGCTGTAGAGGCAAGAGATTCTAGAGGGAAACATCCAATGTAGGAATAGAAGTCTGTTTGCTTCATATTACATATAGTCCAGGAATAAAATGAAAGAATTGTGCAGAAGGAATGTAGCAAAGATTTGTGCAACCTTAAATCTTACTCCTGTTTTCTGGATTGAAAAAAGTGTAATTAACTTGAACAAGCTTCAAAGGCAGAGGGGAAGCCTTTCTATCCAAGTAGGAATATGTTATGTATCTTACTTGTGATCAGTTGGACATACTAAGTTGTGGTGTGGCTTTTAAAAAGAATTGGTTGTAATCCTGCAAAACTACTGTTTGCTGCATGCTGAGGAATGGTAATTTTATAGTAGATCTTAGATGGAATATTGAAAGATGATCATCACTACTTTAGTAGATGAAACATACAGATAGTTATTTAATTAATTTGGTGTTATTTGGGGATGGGGGATGCAGAATAGTTTTGAAAGGAAATGAACAGACAGGTTAATAATGCAAAAATCTACAGAAGGTTGATTGTAGAAAATAGTGAGTTTGGAAAACCTTAAAATATGAGCTTACTTTGTCTAGCTAACGTGCAGGAATGGCTGCCACAATCATATACTCAAAGTCCTTATGATACATGTAAAAAGGGCAGTGCCTCAATTGCATGGTGGTGGCTGCTTTTTTGACCCCTTTCTTGTAGCTATCCTGCTAACCTGTAAAGTATAAAGCAGCATTCCAGGTGATTGTATTAGAAATACAAAATAATGTCACATTCTTAGTTTTTTTGTTGTCTTTTCATCCCATACCTATTTTTTTAAAATTATTTTCATGAAAAATGATTAGACATTAATCATAGTTGACCACAGTCAGATGGTATTGAGAAAGCTGCATAACAAATATTCTGAATTTCTATTGCATATGATTCAGTGACAAAATCAAAGCAAGCTCTTTTCTACCAAAATATTCTTTACTACTATGACCTGTGATAACTTCTGATGATTCCTCATAGAGTGACAATATTGAATTATAGCTAGATGTGATAATTGGTTTACCTACTCCTTTAATTGGCCAGACAACAAGCAATACTATTTCATTCAGTTTAATTATCTTACCTGAGGGAAGAAAATAACATCCCTTTCCTCACACATACTGTAGATGTAGGATAAGATAGACAGTCTCTGTTTAGGTTATGGAATTTGGCATTTTTAGAAAGAAAATTCCATTATAAATCAGCCCTTCCTTTCTTTGATCATCTGTCTCCTTCTTGCCTTCCATCATTCTTCTTCCTTCTTTTTGCTTCCCTGTTCTTTTCATGTTCCCTGTCAGGAAGGGACTGCACTGAAGGGTCAATTCGGTACTGCACGGCGCCGGCAGAGACTAGCAGCAGCAGTGGCTACAACAGTGAGTGGACTCCTCAGTCAAGGCACCTCCAGTTTTAAAGATGAGAAACTGTATACCTTGAACATGCACATACCATATGGAGAGCTTGGAGCCCTTCAGAGGCGGGTCCCCTTGGGGAAATTTAAAGGGCAAGGTTGGAAAACCTTGCCCTTTAGGGGGGATTGTGGTGGAATACAAACATTTATATTTATATACAAGTATAAATGGGCTCATAAAGCTCTGATTTATAGGAATTTACAAAGGTTTTTAAGCACCCTACAAAATCTAGCCAAACTTCATGGACTTTAGATCCTATTGACTTTGGAAAGAGAAAGTGTGATTCTAGCAAAAATCCTTCCGTTTGATTGGACTGTAAATTGTATTGTTTATATAGCCATTTCTCACATAAGTGGTTGTATTTCTATTTCCTGAGCTAAATTCTTTTATGTTTTATAGTCATGGTGTTCCTCATTATAAGCAGTATGTAAAGCATTACATACATAACATTGCCAAGAATTGTTGCTAGTACCATGACTATTATATTGGTGAAAAGTAGCCTGTTTCTTTCCCTCTCTTTCACCTCTCCCATGACAGAAATTAACTCTTTTTATGCATGGCCACCTATGGGAGGGATCCGTCAGATTTTTTTTTTAGTTGGGGGCCCAGCTAAAATGCCTTTGAATGGTAATTTAGGAAACACCCTCCAACACAGGGGCCAAACTGACCAGTGGCTGGAGTGAAAGAAAGAAAAATGTCGATTTAAATTAAAGGTAAACTAAATTAAGTATAACGAACATGCTCCATCCTCATGCGTTTAGTATTTTTCCATGACATGTGCAAAAGTTGTAATTAGGAGCAACAATTGGAGGGGCTGCTCCCAAGACTTTGGAGGGCCCCCTAGGCTCTGTGACCCCAGACTATGTGCTCCTTTTCTGTTAGTGAATTCTGTGAGCTAAACAGAAATAAAGGCTTAAAAAATACCAAATCACCACATGTATTTCTCTCCCCAGAAGAGTGACAAAGTTAAGTTGTGGGAGAATACAGAGGTTTCATACCTGAAAAGCAAATCAGACATAGAATTTATTCAAATTGGAAACATTTATAAATAATGATTTTACATTTAGACTTGTAACACATTCAGAATTTGGGTTTCTCTTAAGTTGAAGCTTATTACATTTGTTTCTGCTTGAATTGTTCAATGAGGATAGAAGTTTAAGACTTGATGGAAATGTTCTTTCTAACATGACATGTTGGCCATTTCAGTTAATTATTTATTATTGATTTGATTCTATTAATGGAAATTATACCTGACATTTGATATGAAGCATTTATCTAATGCTTACCTTGAAATTTTAATTTGATTTTATGTAGCTTGTAAATCTATTCTTTTTCCTTTTAAAAATTGTTCTGCTTTCTCTTGGATTGTGATTTTAAATACCACCAAAACAACAAAATCAAAAGAGAAATACATATCCAGGCAATTGGGTTTCATAAAAATTAATTAAATTTATATAGTATGTATAACTAGAAAACTGCACACACACAAACACGCACACAAATATATATTTAAAATGTGGAAATATTGAGAAAGGGTTTTAATATCATAATTATTATGATCTTAGTATAATTGCTCAATCCACTTTCCTCCTGAAGATAGAAAGATCCAAAATGTATTTGTTTGTTTGTTTATCCCACCCTTTTTAAATAAATAATTCCCCCTCCAAAAAATCCAAATGTCCTAAAATGGAGTGATGATAAAACTACCAAATGCCTACCTGTGTTGTATTTACACACACACACACCAGACTGTATGAATATTAGTAAAAGGCTATTCAAGTTCTGATGCTCATTTTGCAGTGAACTCAGTGAAATCTGAGTAGCATTAGTTCTCAGTTCAGTTGCTTAAGTCATACTGGTTCTTTTAATGGAAAAGAAGATTTCTGTACTAGGTCCATTAAGGAATTCCTTCATATTATGCTATATTACATTATTAGATAAGTTTGATTTTTGCTCCAATCTCCAAAAGTCATATTACTACCATCATGAGAACCCAAATTGTTGGGGGCAATATGCTGACTCTGTAAACCGCTTAGAGAGGGCTGTAAAGTACTGTAAAGTGGTATATAAGTCTGAGTGCTATTGCTATTGCTATTATTGTTAATATTTCATTTTTCTTTTTAAAGAACTAAGACATCTAATAGAAGGACGATCAATCAATTAATTAATGAAATAAAGTTGGGGTTAATTTGAATAAGTGGAAGTAGAAGAGTACACACATACTGTAATTCAATAACTCAAAGAGAAAATAATTATAATTTAAGATAATTTAATTATTTAAGTTTGACTTCTTTGATAGGAGTCCCGCAACTACCAAGGGACAGACAGTTCATGAACCTGAATTGCCAAAAAAATGAGAATGCCTGAGACTTCTATAACAAGATTTTCTGATATTTAAAGTAACAAGTGACTGTGTGGCTAATTAGCATTTAATATATAAAATGCATTTATTTCATTATGAGCACTGTAATACAGAATATTAGATAATTGAAACAATTCTGTAGAATATTACAAATGACAAAAGCAATGTATGTTTGTCAAAAGACAATATTAGTAACAATTAAAAATCAGCTAATGAAGTAAGTTACTGCAGTGACCAGGTTTGATGCCAAGAAAATTTTAAAAGTGTTCCTCCCACCTTAACTTTCCATATGTAGGACATTTTAAATTTGAGACATTTAAGGAAGTCATTTTTGAGGAACTATCTGTTTATTGTACATGTCACTGGACTTCTTGTTCAGACAGGCTTATTTGGTAGGAAATTACTTTTGATACAACCAAATCCTTCTCAACATAAAAAAATAAGAATTGGAATTATGCTTGCAGCTGGACTGACCAAATACATCAGACATTGTAGGTAGTCCTAGACTTAAACTATTGGTTTAGTGATTGTTTGAAGTTAGGGTTAGGTTAGGGTTTGTTTTTCATACTTATGACCATTGCAGTATCCCCGTGGTGATTTGATCAAAATTTGGACTCTTGGCAACTGGCATGTATTTATGACAGTTGCAGTGTCCTGGGGTCATGTGATCAACATTTGCAATCTTCTGACAAGCAAAACCAATGAGGAAGCCAGATTCACTTAACATCCATGTTATTAACTTAATAACTGCAGTGATTCACTTAACAACTGTGGCAAGAAAGGTCATAAAATGGGGCAAAATTAATAACAGTCTTGCTTCGCACCAAAATTTTGGGCCAATTGTGGTTGTAAGTTGAGGACTACCTATATTTAGAAGTGGAATGGTGCTGAACACAAAATTATGGAACTTAAGCAATTTTTCAAAAAATTATTAAAAGTTAAATATAAATGTTATAAACAAACATTTGAAATGGGCCTTGAGGAAAGGATAAATACCCTTTTATTCCACTATTGGTCCAGTTTGTAGATACTATATAAAATTTATTCTCTTCCCTTCCTCTTGCCTAGTTTGTTAGAAAGAGATCAGCTTTGAAATAGTCATATTCAACTGGTTTTAAATAATTACGTTCATATCTGTATTCAAATGTAAGATTTACTTTATAATGATCTGTTATATATATGCTAAAAATAAATATTTAAAACTAAAAGTAAGGTAGATATAGATTCCTCCCTGGCCTAATTAGATCTTTTCAGGTATGATTTGCATTTATTCAGAGTCAGTGACCCTCCCTCCAAAAACAAGGATTCAAAGTGCCCTTTGATGTATAAGTATGCTCTGCTCGCTTTCATAAGTGACATTTTTCTTCTTCTCTGATCTTTGGATAATATCGTTATTTTCTTCATTTCAAATTTCCAAGATTAAGAAAATCTTAAAAATGTTAACAGTTGTTTTGTTGATGGGGGAACTGCTGCATCTCTTTAGAGCCTAGCTTTTCGAAAGAGCATACAAGAGCATAAATATTTGATCTGTGGAGTGCAAATATTCCCCCAGAGGTTTCCAGAGAATGAGTTAACTTTGTGTGAACTTCTTCTGTCCTTGTCTCTTATCATCGTCAAAGGAAGCCATTGCAAGAGATGCTTTCCTGATGTTGGAGAAGTGTTTTCAAAGCCTCTTGAAGGCAAGGTGTGTTGCCCTAGCTCCCAGTCTTATAAGATTTTTCCCCCCTCCCCATAGTTTATTCAAACTATGATTCATATTTATACAAGTGAATTTTTAACACTTTCCTGCTTCCATTTTAAAGAGAAGATCCTAGTTTATTTCTCCGCTGGAAAGATTTAGAGTTCAGTGCTAATACCTCAGGATGATATCTAGATTTCTTTGTCAGTGTAATCATACGTTCCTCTTCTATATTATCTCCAAGGGAAAAGATTGGAAAAGTGTGGCTACAGTAGGATATGTCTAGTTGAATATTATCCATTATATGCATGTGACAATAACATTTTTTCAGTTTCAGCTGGACTTGGGCTTAAATATTGGAACTTAGTTGATTTAAATGGTATTCCAGATAATAGCTTAAATGAAACTTAACCTTTCAGTTAGAATAACTAGATACCTAGAGGAAAGAAACGCAACAGAATTATAGTTTAGCTAAATAAGAATTTCAGTCCAGGTTTTGAAAACTTGGTAACAATTTTATTTTAGTCCAGTTTCAAATAGTATGGAAAATGAAATAATCCTATTGAAATATAGAGTAATGTGACTTTTTATATTGCTGTTGTTCAGGTTATTTTAAAAGATCATGTATTTTTTTTGTGATTGACAGGGCAAGCTTTGAAAACTCTTAGGAAGGAGTGGTTAGGATGTCTTGTGAAGGAATTAAGGAATCCACACATTAAAGTTCTTGCAGTTCTTAAACAGCAGCATCCTTTTTATAGAGAAGATACTTAAATGGAGTACCTTAAATGATCAGCAGAGAGAGGCTGCTGTGTGAGATCAAAACCCTGTGGTATCATGTTCGAAGTGTTCACAGCCGTATTCCGTAATATTTTTCCTAGAATTGGTCCTTAAATTACATGAGCAATGGGAATTGGAATAAATTTTAAAATAAAATTAATTACATATCTAACTTTACTTACATTGTGCATGTCGATACCATGGAATAGCATGTATATCAATGGTGGGATTCAAATAATTTAACAACCAGTTCTCTGCCCTAATGACTGGGTGGGCATGGTTGGGTGGGCATGTGACTGGGTGGGCATGGCCAACTTGATTGGTTTCACCTTTAGGAATTTTCTCCTTAGTCCAACTCGCAATAAAATAGCACAATAAAATAGCACTGTTTAGAATAGAATAAAATAACAGAGTTGGAAAGGACCTTGGAGGTCTTCTAGTCCAACCCCCTGCTTAGGCAGGAAACCCTACACCACTTCA